>JASDQU010946809.1:0-16156 GCA_032191745.1 Picea mariana | reverse complement strand
ATAGTCTCTGTACATTTCTTTCATTAATAGAAATCGTGTATTACTGTATATCTGTGTTTATGGTTGCATATCTGATACATTATTGAATATCTGCAATATCTCTGTGCATTTCTTCATTATATCTCCGCTCTCATTTCATGCCGAAAACAATCCGGATCAGGCGTAGTTCCAGAGGGCATAATTCCATAGGTCATAGTTCCAGACGACGTAGTTCCACAGGTCATAGTTCCAAAGGGCATAGTTCCATAGGTCATAGTTCCACAGGTCACAATTCCACAGGTCATAGTTGCAGTGGGCGTAGTTCTAGAGTTCATAGTTCCATAAGGTGTAGTTCTACAAGTCACATTTCCACAGATCATAGTTCAAGAGGACGTAGTTCCACAACTCAAAGTTCCATAGGTCATAGTTATGGAGGGCGTAGTTCCACAGGTCATAGTTCCACATGCCACAGTTCCACAGGTCATAATTCCATAGGGCGTAGTTCTAGAGGTCATAGTTCCATAGGTCATAGTTCCATAGGGTGTAGTTCCAGAGGTCATAGTTCCAAATAGCGTAGTTGTAGTTGGCGTAGTTCCAGAGGTCATAGTTCCAGAGTGCGTAGCTCTAGAGGGCATAGTTCTAGAGGTCATAGTTCCAAAGGGCATATTTCTAGAGGGCGTAGTTCCACAGGTCATAGTTCCAAAGGGCATATCTCCAGAGGGCGTAGTTCCACATGTCATAGCTCCAAAGGACGTAGTTCCAGAGGGCATAGTTCCAGAGGTCATAGTTCCAGAGTGTGTAGTTCCACAGGTCATAGTTCCAGAGGGTGTAGGTCCATAGGTCATAGTTCCACAAGTCACAATTCCATAGGTCATAGTTCCAGAGGGCTTAGTTCTAGAGGTCATAGTTCCATAGGTCATAGTTCCAGAGGGCGTAGTTCCACAAGTCACAATTCCACAGGTCATAGTTCTAGAGGGTGTAGTTCCATAGCTCAAATTTCCACAGGTGATCGTTCTAAAGGGTGTAGTTACACAGGTCATAGTTCCACATGTCACAGTTCCACAGGTCATAGTTCCACAGGGCGGAGTTCTAGAGGTCATAGTTCCAGAGGTCATAGTTCCAGAGGGCTTAGTTCCAGAAGGCGTAGTTCCAGATGGCGTAGTTCTAGAGGTCATAGTTCCAGAGGGCATAGTTCCAGAGGGTGTAGTTCTATAGGTCATAGTTGCATAGGTCATAGTTCCAGAGGCCATAGTTCCAAAGGGTGTATTTCCAGAGGGCATACTTCCACAGGTCATAGTTTTAGAGGGCATAGTTCCACAGGTCATAGTTCAAGAGGGTGTAGTTCCACATGTCATAGTTCCAGAGGGCCTAGTTCTAGAGGGAATAGTTCCACAAGTCATAGTTCCACAAGTCGTAGTTCCAAAGATCATAGTTCCAGAGGGTGTATTTCTAGAGGGCATAGTTCCACAGGTCATAGTTCCAGGGGGCGTAGTTCCACAGGTCATAGTTCCAGAGGGCATAGTACCACTGGTCATAGTTCCAGAGGGCATAGTTCCACAGGTCATAGTTCTAGAGGTCACAGTTCCAGAGGACATAGTTCCATAGGGTGTAGTTCCACAGGTCCTAGTTCCATAGGTCATAATTCTAGAGGGCGTAGTTCCACAAGTCAAAGTTCCACATGTCAAAGTTCCAAAGGTCATAGTTCCAAAGGGCGTAGTTCCATAGGGCATAGTTCTAGAGGGCATAGTTCCACAGGTCATAGTTCTAGAGGGCGTAGTTCCAGAGAGCATAGTTCCACATGTCATAGTTCCAGACGGCGTAGTTACAAAATTCATAGTTCTAGAGGGCGTAGTTCCATAGGTCATAGTTCCACAGGTCACAATTCCACAGGTCATAGTTCCAGAGGGCGTAGTTCTAGAGGTCATAGTTCCATAGTTCATAGTTCCGGAGGGCATAGTTCCACAAGTCACAGTTCCACAGGTCATAGTTCCACAGGTCATAGTTCCAAAGCGATTAGGTCCAGAGGGTGTAGTTCCAGAGGTCATAGTTCTAGAGGGCATAGTTCCAGTGGTCATAGTTCCATAGGTCACAATTCCATAGGTCATGGTTCCAAAAGGCCTAGTTCTAGAGGGCATAGTTCCACAGATGATAGTTCTAGAGGGGGTAGTTCCACAGGTCATAGTTCCAGAGGGCGAGAAACTATATGATCAACTCAGGACAGATTCACAAGCTCTCTAAGAGCTCCTTCTCCCACCCACCAACCAATTAACTATGAAGATACTCACCTGGAATATTAGAGGCCTAAATGGAATATCCAAGCAAAGGATTCTCCGAAATTGCATCAAAATGGAGGACCCTGATATACTTTTGATACAAGAGACAAAATGTGCAGGGCAAACTGCAGAAGACATCCTTAAAAGATACTAGCGCAACTACGACTCCTATCAAACGGACTCGAAGGGGGCTTCAGGAGGCCTGGCTATCCTATGGAACCCTGCTACAATCATTCTAGATCAAGGATTCTCCACTCCAAACACCATTACAATGCACTACAGAGCCATAGGTTCAGACAAGGAGGGAATGATTACAAACACATATGGACTGCAAAACATCCAAGACAAAGACATCTTTCTTCAGATCCTGGCTTACCTAGGTTCTCTATCTGAGGGAAAATGATGAATAATAGGGGGTGACTTCAACATGATTCTCACGCTAGAGGAGAAAAGAGGGGGTAAAAAACTCCTGGAGCAGAACAACACAAAATTTTAGGAACTCATAGAGAACCTCCGACTGGTAGACATAGAGAATGGCAATGGTACCTACACCTGGACCAATAAAAGATCAGGTCACCAAAAAATAGCCTGCAGGCTAGATCACTTTCTCATTTCAAAAAGCCTCCTTTTGGAAGCCCCCTAGTATATTCCAACATCCTCCCGAAGGCAAGCTCAGACCACTAGCCGGTTCAGTTATGGGTTGATACTATCACCACCCCCAAGTTCAAACCCTTCAGATTTGAAATTTTTTGTCTCGTCCATCTAGACTTCCAGGAGCTAGCCCATCATTGGTGGAGCATAATGGAAATATAGAGGGGTACAAAAATATATTGCTTCTAGCAAAATCTCAAATACTTTAAATAACAGGTGCGCCAATGGAAAAAACAAGTCTTCGGGAACATCTTCCAGGAAAGGAAACTGTTGGAACAAAAACAAGAGGACCTTTAGAGGCAATTCATTCTCTCAGAACACACAATCACTCAGTAGCAGGAGGAGAATGAAATCAAAAGGAAACTAGAAGAAAGATACAAGTAGGAAGAAATCTCATGGAGACAGAAATCTCAGGTTCAATGGCTCAATGAGGGAGAGAAAAATACTAAATTCTTCCATTGATCCATGATCCATAGACACCTAATCAATCACATTATAAAACTAGAAGACCCAGAAGGAAACACCTTATTAACTCATCAGAAAATATCACAAGAGTTGTCAGACTTTTACAAGGATCTCCTCTCAGAACCAACGGTGGACCGTACCTCAACAATTGAGCACGTGACCCAAAATATCACAACTATTATCACCCAGGAACATAATGAAGCTCTCATGACACCAATAACACAAGCAGAAGTGGAACAGGCAATTCAGGATCTGCCCACAAGAAAGGCTCCAGGCCCAGATGGCTTCACCACAAAATTCTTCCATTCCTATTGGCCTATGTTAAGGGAAGAAGTGTGGCAGCTGGTGGAGGAGTCATGCTGCTCAGGCAAAGTTCTTCCAGCACTAAATGCAACTTTCCTCACCCTAATACCCAAAGAAGAAAGATTAACAAACCCAAAGAATTTCAAACCCATAACACTTTGCAATGTGATCTATAAAATCATCTCCAAGGTCATAGCTCTAATACTTTAACCAATACTCCCCTTCATCATTTCCAAGGAGCAATCAGGTTATGTCGAAGGAAGGAAAATCATGGCCAAAATCATACTTGTCAATGAAATAATTCACTCTCTCAAAAGCACTTGTACTCTAGGTATGCTTCTAAAACTTGACCTTTCAAAAGCTTTTGACAAATTAAGCTGGCAGTACATGAAATCTCTTCTATAGGCATTCAGTTTCAACAAGGATTGGATCTCTTGGATAATGAACCTCGTTTCCTCAACCTTTTTCTCAATCCTCGTCAATGGAGTCCCCTCTCAACCCTTCTCCCCTACAAGAGGAATAAGGCAAGGCGACCCTCTCTCCCCTTTCCTTTTTTTCATTATGGTTGAGGGCCTAAGACACTATATCAAGGCTTAAATTCAAAATGGCTCCCTCCAAGGCCTCCCTCTCCATGGGTTACGACCGAAAGCCTCCCACATAAAATTTGTTGATCACACACTGCTAATGAACACCCCCACTGCACAAGAAGCAAATAAACTAAGTTCCATCCTCCTTGATTTTAGCGAAGCCTCCGACACCACCTTTGATTTGGCCAAGTCACAACTCTTCTTCTTTAACACTCCCGAAGAAATCCAAAAACACCTTTCTCAACTTCTGAATACCTCTGTCTACACTCTGCCCTCTCGCTATCTGGGACTCCCTCTTTCTCACTCAGCAGCCATAAACATCTCCTGGGACTCCCTCCTACTCTTCATTTCCAATCGTCTAAGCAACTGGACCTTTCGTTCCCTCAACCTTCCTTCCAGAATCGTTCTCTTGAATTTAATCCTTCAAGCTATCCCTGCTTACCTCTTCTTAGCCCTAGTTGCCCCCCATTCTATCATAAAGAAAATAAGGAATCTGCAAATAAAATTTCTATGGCATGGACACAACCCGGACAAAAAATGGGCCCTAGTCAACTGGGACAAAGTATGCAAGCCCAAATCTTCAAGTGGGTTGGGCCTCCATGACCCTGGAAAATTAAATAGCACCATGGGAGCAAGCATTTGGTGGAGATGGCTCAAAAATCCAACAGATATCTAGGCCAAACTATGGAAATGCAAATACACCCCAGACATGCATCAAATCTATCTTATAAGAATGCAAGAGAAAATTCAAGGATCCAACATTTGGAATGCGACCTAGAAAAATCGATCACTCATTCAGGAACATGCTTTTTGGGAAGTTCACAATGGCCAGACTACCCTATTCTGGATGGATTCCTAGCAGCAAACGCCACCCCTACAACTGGAAGAAAATATACAATCTGTTAGCAACAATTGTGGTATCGAGGAACAAAGGTACACAGGTCTGCAGGATTGCACGATAAGTGCCCGAGTGCGGCACACAGAAGAAATATGTTTGGGGCCCGAGTCAAGCAAGTGAGCCTGATCATGAACATGAGAAGCAGCGAAAGCTCCACAGGAGGACTTCATCGGGAATCAGGATATCAGAGATCCCAGGAGCAAGATTTTTGTTCATTACAGAATCGCGATACGCGATTTCCCGATCAATGGGGAACAACAGTCAATCGTGGAGGACAGGTGGCAGGCTTTCGCGACGGGGAGAGGACCGTTGACAATTCAACGGCCACGAGCCATCAGGGATCAAGGAATCGAGAATTTGGAGGATGCGTGCTCGTTGACATCGCAAACCGTGAAATCCTGATGGAGAGTAAGGTCGAGGGCATATGGTAGTGGTCGCTTGGACCAGGGCCTAGTCAAAGGGATAGCACGGAAGGCGCATCAACAATCTAAAAGTCGCGAGTCCCGTGGACACGGACATCGTGTCATCGTGAACGCCGAAACTCCAATGGAGGGTTTGACCACGGTCACATGGAGGCAGTGGTCATATGGTTCATGTTCTAGCTGGTAGGGGTTAGCTTATAGAAGTGGAGCTCATCGCAAATCGGGGATCGGAGGGTCGAGATTTACGGGTACATGTGCACCTTGAGATTTACGGGTAAATGTGCACCTCGGCACCGCAAACCCCGAAACCCCGAAACCTTACCACATACCTCCGCTATCTATCCCTTGCCGCCACGTCCTATCCCCATGTCATGCCAACTCATAATTTCTTCCCAGCCCCTGTGTCTCCTACTCCTGGCTCGTACATTTCAAAGCCCACGAATTCTGCCACTTGCATTTTCCCTATCGTTCCCCTCTGCCACATCCATCCACATGGCCTCTCCTCATCCCATATCCACACCAAGCACGTCAAGTCACCCCTGCCTGGTCACCATCCATTCGCCACTTCGTGTCAAGTCCTCCAGTCATCATGACGGCCTCCGTTTCTACCCACTAGTCTTACCATGAATTCTCCTAACAGATCCAAACAGAAGAATGAGAAGGCCTCATGACCTGTAGGTACAGAATTGACTGGGGCCTTTCCCGATCCCAATGAAGCAGTTATTGCAGCAGTTGATGGTGGTTGGACATCGTTTCCACCATAAATGGAAAGTCCAAAAAATGACTATAAGCTTGTCAATTCATTCATAGGCCCTTTGGAGCGCGATTGTGTCTGATTGAAGTTCATGACTGTCTAGAAGACTGCATGTGCAGTAAACATGTAGACGTAATGTCTTCAATGCGATGTCTCGAATTGGATTCTAGTGTTTTGCTCTAAGTATTTAGAGGAGTTTTCTCACATTTTGGAGGGGTATCAATGAAGCACTGATACTCTGATTATGTATGATCTTTTGAGACTTCTTGCCTTATGAATGCCAGTTTCTTTCATATCTTTATTTACATTGTGTTAGAGCAACTCAAAATTGGAGGATTCAGTCGAGCTATAGCTATTGTAGGATGATGTTGTAATGGATCACTGTAATAGTTGCGCCATCTCTAATCAGTTCTTGTGATTTTCCCAACACTAAGTGACTTGGAATTGGAAGATCTAGTCAAGTCCCCTTTCAGTTTCTTGAGACCCTGAACCAAGCGGATCTTGCATTCAGAGTCTTTCTTCTGCAAACTGTCGAAAGCTTGTTGTCCAAAGTTGTTTGTTCATTTTTCTCCTAAGTCTTCCACCTGCTCATCTCTTAATCAACCTACTGGCTGAAGTTGGGATTCCAGACCACCTTGGTTTTTTACATATCAGATCCAGTCCCCGAGTTAGAATGATATCTCCTCGAGCCTTTATCTCCATTTGATCATCCCTTTATAAACAAATCGTGACATAAAACTGATGGGCGTTGGGCTCTGCTCCTACAAGCAATCCAGGAGTGACTTCCAGCACTAACATTTCTGGCGCCGTTGCCGAGGACGAAATTGAAGATTTTCCCTGGGTAGAACGACATTGAGAATCTGAATCCGAAGGTGCATCGAATTATCAGAGCCTTTCCAGATTGCTAACTTGCACCTGGCGACTCCATTGTGACGACTTCGTTGGGGAGAACCTGCTCTGTTAATTGTGGCTTTCAGAGGCAGGCATACGCGGTCTCTTCCACAGCTGCCTCTAGCTACGCCTGAAACAGATCCGGAGGCGGTGCTCAGAAAGGGAAAGGCCTCTGAAGAAGAAGTGCCCATCACCAAACCGGGTAATCCAACATATCCTTCTATTGGAGCTCCTTTTTCTCCTCCTCAGTTATTTGACAGGCTTGTCTCTGCAGTTTCCCGTTTCCTAAATTTTGGGAGTGTTCCTGCTGAGTTTTCCGCTCCTGGTCTGGGATTGGAGGGAGAAATCCTTGGCACTCCCCTCTCCTCTGAAGTTGTTCCTTGGCGTAGACCTGGAACCACCGAAGATTTTCCCACTCCTGCACAAAGAGGAGCGCCTTCTAACTCGAACTCGTTAGCCTTCTCCTTAGATCCTCTCTTGTTCCCCACTCCCATTCGAGGCTCATTCTCATCACTCCCTTCGTGAACTCCTTCTCCTCCAAGATCTCCTCCACCTAATATTCCTATGGCTGGTGCTAATCCCCCTATGACCAGAATGGAGGCCATTAT
Organism: Picea mariana; assembly: GCA_032191745.1. NCBI lineage: Eukaryota > Viridiplantae > Streptophyta > Pinopsida > Pinales > Pinaceae > Picea > Picea mariana. Next base: position 8,325 of record JASDQU010946809.1, on the reverse strand, counting down.
AGACGCTAGGTATGCTCCCCTCATGCTACCGCAGCCTCTCAACGCCCTCCCAGCAGATGGTTACCTCAAACATCTGCCCAGGTTTACGGGTGAGGGGGACATAACTGCAGAAGAGCACCTAGAAGCCTTTTACAGTTTAATAGATGATAATAACATCATGCACGCAGACGTATGGATGAGGATTTTTTTCCATAGTCTTCAAGGAGAGGCTAGAAAATGGTTTAAGACCCTGCCTCCTGGATCTATTGATGGGATTGAAGCTTTAGATAATGCCTTCTTAAGATAGTGGGGAGATAAGAAAGACTTCATGTATTACATGACAGAGTTTGGGTCTTTGAAGAGAAAGGAAGGAGAGTCCATCTCCGATTTCTCCAAGAGATTTAATAAAATGTACAAAAAAATCCCTGCTGAGATAAAACCCTTTGAAGCCTCTGCAAAGATTACTTATGCCAGTGCCTTTGATCCTGATTTCTGCCTCTTGTTGAGGGAAAGAAGAGCCACTACTCTAGCTCAGATGCAGGATGCAGCCATGGAAGTAGAGTCTAATATATTGGCCGTTGACCGCCTTAGGCATGCTGCTAGTAGAAACATATCCAGGCAGAGGCCTGAAGCTACCTCATCCAGTTCTTCTCCCCTGCCCCTTTAGGCAGATGAGACGGCTAGGGTAATCAAGTCACTTTCGTCTAGGATGGAAAGGTGGGAGTTAGAAGGGAAACCCATGTACAAAAATCCCCAGAATGCCGATGGTAGAGGTTTCAGGAGATCTGATAACCATGGGCCACGGGCCTTCCCAAGGGAACAAAGAGACAAAGACAGAGAAGATTAGAGAATTCAGGCCCCTTTTTAGAATAACTTGGTGGTCGATGAGGAGGAAAGAGAAACAGATGAGCTTGACCCTGAAATCCACTGCTTATAAGACACTCCTCCTTTTCCTCATCTCACTCAAACAGCTTACGAGGAGTCTCTCATGGATAGTCAGCTAAATGAATTGAGCAAGGGAGACAAGCTTAGTGGCAGTTGAGGTAGGTATAACCTGAGGTCCAACAAAAAGACAACATTCACCACTCCATGGGGCACATTCATGTATGCCAAGATGCCATTCGGACTAATGAATGCAGGGGCGACGTTCCAGCGTGCCATGGACATCGCTTTCGTTGGGGAAAAGGATAAATTTGTGGTCATTTATTTGGATGACATCACGGTGTTTTCAAAATCTGATAAAGAACACCGTCGCCATCTCAGGAAGGTTTTCTTGAAATGTAGAAAGTTTGGCATTTCATTAAACCCCAAGAAATCTCTATTCGCCCTGCAGGAGAGAAAGTTACTAGGCCACATAGTATCAGCAGAAGGAGTCATAATTGACCCCAGCAGAGTTGAGGCGATACAAGCCTTATCAATCCCGAGGTCCAAGAAAGAGGTCCAATCTTCCTCGGCAAAATTAATTTTTTGAGGAGGTTTGTGCCTAACTTTGCTGAGAAGGTAAAGCTTATAACAACCATGTTAAAGAAAGAGAATGAAGTAAGGTGTACCCCTCAATCGTGGCATTCCTTTGAACAAATCAAGAAGGCCCTGACTGAAGCTCCCATGCTTATTAGTCCCGACTACTCAAAGGATTTCCTTATTTTCTCCTTTGCCTCACCTAACACAGTGTTTGTTGTTCTATTACAGACAAATGACAGTGGGCTAGAGCAGCCTATTGCTTATTTCAGCCGAGCATTGAGGGATGCCGAAGTCAGGTATGAAACTATGCAAAAGCAGGATTATGCTCTAGTAAAAGCTCTCAAAGCTTTTAGAACCTACATCCTGTAGTCAAAGATCATCGCCTATGTCCCCTCGGCTACTGTTAAAGACATTCTTATTCATCCTGACATGGACGGGAGAAGGAGTAAATGGATAGCCAAAATCCTGGAATTCGACCTGGAGATAAGGCCCACCAAATTGACCAAAGGTCAAGGTTTAGCCACGCTGTTGGCTGAAGCAAACTGCCAAGCGTTGGGGATAAGTTTCATTAATGAATGCTTAGGTATTCAGCAGGATCGAATGCCTAATGTAGACCATCAAAGGGAGCTCCCATTGGCTCGATTTCCCTGGTATAAGAATGCCATATACTTTCTACAGGAGCTGCGGCCTCCAGACGGCCTGCAAAGAAGCAAAGAAAGAGCTCTAAAGCTCAAAGCAATCAGGTATTGCTTGATTGATCAAGTGTTATATTGGAAAGACCCCCTGGGGGTGCTTTTAAAATTCATAAGCCCACCAGAGGCCGAGATGATCGTGGCTGAATTTCACAGCGGCCTGTGTGGAGGGCACCATTTCTGGAGAGCCACAGCCCACAAAATCCTCAGGTCTGGATACTACTGGCCTACCGTATTTACTGATGTCTGCAAAAGAGTCAGAGCCTACACCAAATGTCAAAAATTTGCAGTAATGCAGCAGCTCAGGTCTCTGTTGTTAAATTTGGTGGTGGTTTCAGGGCCCTTCCAGCAGTGGGGACTAGATTTCATTGGGGAAATTCACCCTGCCTCCAGTGGGTAGCACAGGTGGATCCTGACTGCTACAGATTTCTTTACCAAGTGGATTGAAGCTATCCCCACCAGGAGTGCTTCCCACAAGGTGATCATTGGATTCTTGGAGGACCTCATCACAAGGTTCAGCTGCGCAAATAAGATTGTTATTGATAATGCAGCCGCTTTCGGGGCCGAACCACTTGACAAGTTCTGTGAACAGTTCGGGATCAAATTGATTCACTCCACCCCATATTATCCACAGGGCAATGGTCTAGCGGAATCCTCCAACAAAATCCTGATAAGGATCATCAAAAGGTTGTTGGAAGACAACAAAAGGGCTTGGAATTCAAAGTTGAAATTCACCCTATGGGCTGATCGGGTGACTACAAAGAGATCTATTGGTCTCTCCCCTTTTCAGTTAGTCTACGGGGCCGAATCCATCTTCCCTTCTCAGCTAGCCATTCCCATAGAGAAATTCTTCCAGGATTACCAAGAAGAGCCCAATGACATGATTAGAAGGATTCATCAGCTAGTAGAGGTCCAGCAGGCTAGGGAGTAGACAATGGATAGGATTCAGGACCATCGACAAAATATCAAGAAAGTCTTCGATAGGAAGGCCAAGAAGGAGCGGTTCCAGATAGGAGACCTGGTGCTGAAATGGGATGCTCCTAAACAAGATAAGGGCAAACACAGCAAATTTGAAGCCCTGTGGATTGGGCCTTTCAGAATCTCCGAGGCTTTCTCGAATAACATGTACATGTTGCGGGATTCGGAGGGTGAAGGAGTTTTCAACAGCCCAGTAAACGGGCACTTTCTTAAAAAATACTTTGTCTGAGCGTCCAGTGGCTCCTATGTTTTGTAAATATTGTGATTTCTATTCTTTGTTTTTCTTTTTTGGCTTAGTAAGTGACTCCATTGCCCAACAGCAAGGCACTGGAATTGCAAATAAGTTCTTAGAGCATCGCGGGGATGACTCTATCCCCCATGGAGCCTAATGTTAGCAACAATTGTGGTATCGAGGAACAAAGGTACACAGGTCTGCAAGATTGCGCAATAAGTGCCCGAGCGCGGCACACAGAACAAATCTGTTTGGGGCCCGAGTCAAGCAAGCGAGCCTAATCATGAACATGAGAAGCGGCAAAAGCTCCACAGGAGGGCTTCATCGGGAATTGGGATATTGTAGATTCCGGGACCGAGAGTTTTGTGCATTACAGAATCGCAATACGCGATTTCTCGATCGGTGGGGAACAACTGTCAATCGTGGAGGACAGGTGGCAGGATTTCACGACGGGGAGCGGACCGTTGACAGGTCAATGGCCATGAGCCATCGGGGATCGAGAAATCGCAAGTCCAGAGGATGCATGCTAGTTTACATCGCAAACTGCGAAATCCCGATGGAGAGTATGGTCGAGGGCATATGGTAGTGGTCGCTTGGACCAGGGCCTAGTAAAAGGGATAGCACGAAAGGCGCATCGGCAATCGGAAAGTCGCGAGTCCTGTGGACACAGACATCATGTCATCGTGAATGCCGAAACTCCGATGGAGGGTTTGACCACGGTCACATGGAGACAGTGGTCATATGGTTCATGTTCTAGCCGGTAGGGGTTAGCTTATAGAAGTGGAGCTCATCGCAAATCGGGGATCGGAGGGTCGGGAGTTCTGGGTACATGTGCACCTCGGCACCACAAACCCCAAAACCTCACCACATACCTCCGCTATCTATTCCTTGCCGCCACGTCCTATCCCTGTGTCATGCCAACTCATAATTTCTTCCTGGCCCCTGTGTCTCCTCCTCCTGGCTCGTACATTTCAAAGCCCACGAATTCCGCCACTTGCATTTTCCCTATCGCTTCCCCTCTGCCACATCTATCCACATGGCCTCTCCTCATCCCATATCCACACTGAGCACGTCAAGTCACCCCTGCCTGGTCACCGTCCATTCGCCACTTTGTGTCAAGTCCTCTAGTCATCATGACGGCCTCCGCGTCTACCCACTAATCTTACGATGAATTCTCCTAATAGATCCAAATGGAAGAATGAGAAGGCCTCCATGACCTGTAGGTACAGAATTGAACGGGGCCTTTCCCGATCCCAATGAAGCAGTTATTGCAGCAGTTGATGGTGGTTGGACATCGTTTCCACCATAATTGGAAAGTCCAGAAAATGAATGTAAGCTTGTCAATTCATTCACAGGCCCTTTGGAGCGCGATTCCGTCTGACTGAAGTTCATGACTGTCCAGAAGACTGCATGCGCAGTAAACATGCAGACGTAATGTCTTCAATGCGATGTCTCGAATTGGCTTCTAGTGTTTTGCTCTAAGTATTTAGAGGAGTTTTCTCACATTTTGGAGGGGTGTCGATGGTTGAGAAGAGCTCCCGGATGTAAAGTTTTAATGAAGCACTGATACTCTGATTATGTATGAGCTTTTGAGACTTCTTTCCTTATGAATGCCAGTTTCTTTCATATCTTTGTTTACACTATGTTAGAGCAGCTCAGAATTGGAGGATTCAGTCGAGCTGTAGCTATTGTAGGATGATGTTGTAATGGATCACTGTAATAGTTGCACCGTCTCTAATCAGTTCTTGTGATTTTCCCAACATTGAGTGACTTGGAATTGGAAGATCCAGTCAAGTCCCCTTTCAGTTTCTTCAGACCCTGAACCAAGCGGATCTTGCATTCAGAGTCTTTCTTCTGCAAACTACCGAAAGCTTGTTGTCCAAAGTTGTTTGTTCATTTTTCTCCTAAGTCTTCCACCTGCTCATCTCTTAATCAACCTACTGGCTGAAGTTGGGATTCCAGACCTCCTTGGTTTTTTACGTATCAGATCCAGTCCCTGAGTTAGAATGATATCTCCTCGAGCCTTTATCTCCATTTGATCATCCCTTTATAAACAAATCGTGACATAAAACTGATGGGCATTGGGCTCTGCTCCTGCAAGCAATCTAGGAGTGACTTCCAGCGCTAACATTTATGGCACCGTTGCTGGGGACGAAATTGAAGATTTTCCCTGGGTAGAACGACATTGAGCCTCTGAATCCGAAGGTGCATCGAATTATCAGAGCCTTTCCAGATTGCTAACTTGCACCTGGCGACTCCATTGTGACGACTTCGCCGGGGAGAACCTGCTTTGTTAATTGTGGCTTTCAGAGGCAAGCATACGCGGTCTCATCCAAAGCTGCCTCTAGCTACACCTGAAACAGATCCGGAGTCGGTGCTCAGAAAGTGAAAGGCCTTTGAATAAGAAGCGTCCATCACCGAACCGGGTAATCCACCATATCCTTCTGTTGGAGCTCCTTTTTCTCCTCCTCAGTTATTTGACAGGCCTGTCTCTGCAGTTTCCAATTTCCTAAATTTTGGGAGTGTTCCTGCTGAGTATTCCCCTCCTGTTCTGGGATTGGAGGGAGAAATCCTTGTCACTCCCCTCTCTTCTGAAGCTTTTCCTTGGCGTAGACCCGGAACCACCAAAGATTTTCCCACTCCTGCACAAAGATGAGCGCCTTTGGACTCGAACTCGTTAGCCTTCTCCTTAGATCCTCTCTTGTTCCCCACTCCCATTTGAGGCTCATTCTCAGTAGTCCCTTCGCGAACTCCTTCTCCTCCAAGATCTCCTCCACCTAATATTCCTATGGTTGGTGCCAATCCCCCTATGACCAGAATGGAGGCCATTATAGACGCTAGGTATGCTCCCCTCGTGCTACCGCAACCTCTCAACACCCTCCTAGCAGATGGTTACCTCAAACAGCTGCCCAGGTTTACAGGTGAGGGGGACATAACTGCAGAAGAGCACCTATAAGACTTTTACAGTTTCACAGATGATAATAACATCATGCACCCAGACGTATGGATGAGGATTTTTGTCCATAGTCTTCAAGGAGAGGCTAGAAAATGGTTTAAGGCCCTGCCTCCTGGATCTATTGATGGGATCAAAGCTTTAGATAATGCCTTCTTAAGACAGTGGGGAGATAAGAAAGACTTCATGTATTACATGAAAGAGTTTGGTTCTTTGAAGAGAAAGGAAGGAGAGTCCATCTCCGATTTCTCCAAGAGATTTAATAAAATGTACAACAAAATCCCTGCTGAGATAAAACCCTTTGAAGCCTCTGCAAAGATTACTTATGCCAGCGCCTTTGATCCTGATTTTTGCCTCTTGTTGAGGGAAAGAAGAGCCACTACTCTGGCTCAGATGCAGGATGCAGCTGTGGAAGTAGAGTCTAATATATTGGCTGTTGACCACCTCAGGCATGTTGCTGGTAGAAACATATCCAGGCAGAGGCCTGAAGCTACCTCATCCAGTTCTTCTCCCCTGCCCCTTCAGGCAGATGAGACGGCTAGGGTACTCAAGTCACTTTTGGCTAGGATGGAAAGGTAGGAGTTAGAAGGGAAACCCATGTACAGAAATCCCCAGAATGCCGATGGTAGAGGTTTCAGGAGATCTGATAACCATGGGCCACAGGCCTTCCCAAGGGAACAAAGAGACAAAGACAGAGAAGACCAGAGAATTCAGGCCCCTTTTCAGAATAACTTGGTGGCTGATGAGGAGGAAAGAGAAACAGATGAGCTTGACCCTGAAATCCACTCCTTAGAAGACACTCCTCCTTTTCCTCATCTCACTCAAACAGCTTATGAGGAGTCTCTCATGGATAGTCAGCTAAATGAATTGAGCAGGGGAGACAAGGTTAGCGGCAGCCGAGGCAGGTATAACCTGAGGTCCGACAAAAAGACAACATTCACCACTCCATGGGGCACATTCATGTATGCCAAGATGCCATTCGGACTAATGAATGTAGGGGTGACATTCCAGCGTGCCATGGACATCGCTTTCGTTGGGGAAAAGGATAAATTTGTGGTCATTTATCTAGATGACATCACGGTGTTTTTAAAATCTGATAAAGAACACCGTCGCCATCTCAAGAAAGTTTTCTTGAAATGTAGAAAGCTTGGAATTTCATTAAACCCCAAGAAATCTCTATTCGCCCTGCAGGAGGGAAAGTTACTAGGCCACATAGTATCAGTAGAAGGAGTCAGAATTGACCCCAGCAGAGTTGAGGTGATACAAGCCTTATCAATCCCGAGGTCCAGGAAGGAGGTCTAATCTTTCCTCGGCAAAATTAATTTTCTGAGGAGGTTTGTGCCTAACTTTGTTGAGGAGGTAAAGCTTATAACAACCATGTTAAAGAAAGAGAATGAAGTAAGGTGGACCCCTCAATCGCGGCATTCCTTTGAAAAAATCAAGAAGGCCCTGACTGAAGCTCCTGTGCTTATCAGTCCCGACTACTCAAAGGATTTCCTTATTTTCTCCTTTGCCTCACCTAACACAGTGGCTGTTGTTCTATTATAGACAAATGACAGCGGGCTAGAGCAGCCTATTGCTTATTTCAACCGAGCATTGAGGGATGTCGAAGTCAGGTATGACACTATGGAAAAGCAGGCTTATACTCTAGTAAAATATCTCAAAGCTTTTAGAACCTACATCCTGCAGTCAAAGATCATCGCCTATGTCCCCTCGGCTGTTGTTAAAGACATTCTTATTCAGCCTGACATGGACAGGAGAAGGAGTAAATGGATAGCCAAAATCCTGGAATTCGACCTGGAGATAAGGCCCACCAAATTGATCAAAGGTCAAGGTTTAGCCAAGCTGTTGGCTGAAGCAAACTGCCAAGCATTGAGGATAAGTTTCATTAACGACTACTCAGGTATTCAGCAGGATCAACTGCCTGACGTAGACCATCAAAGGGAGCCCCCATTGGCTTGATGTCCCTAGTATAAGGATGTCATATACTTTCTACAGGAGCTGTGGCCTCCAGACGGCCTGCAAAGAAG
>JASDQU010946807.1:22057-32823 GCA_032191745.1 Picea mariana | reverse complement strand
AGGGAAGACAACACTATTAGCTGACATAGAGGTCTCTTCCTTGGTAGAACCACTCAATGGTGTAGGGATATGGGTGTGGCGTCATCGACAAGTTTAACTGCTTGATGACCTCTGCAAATATTAGTTTCTTTTGACTTCTTCTACTGATAATGAAATGCAATGGAGCACACTTCACCCACATTTGCGAGTGAAAATGATGCTCACCTTCCTCTAGTTACTTTGGTTCACTTGGATGAAACTTGGTGTAGGGATAGTGGCACTGGGTTCTACATCAATGATTAACTTCCCTTTGTCTGGATCTGATTAAGAGTTGGAACCCGCCTCTGAATCTGAGGCTTTTAGCTCGGCTACAAACGACTTCTTCGAGAGACTTTCATTAGTGTTATTTCTTTGGATTTTATGGAATTCACACCACTTTGCAATTTCTTTCTTCATCTTCTTATTACCCTTGTTAGTTTGCGTCTTGGACTGGTTCACCTGAGAGGGTCCATCCTTTCTTTTTCCTTTGTTATGTGGGTTGGGGTCACATTTTCCCTGCTTCTGCTGCAAGGAATTTACAAATCCAAACTCCCACTTCTTTTGTTTACATTTCTGCTCAATTTTGACAGCATATCGTTATGCCTTGCCCAGTGATGAGATGTCAAGGAACAAAATTTCAATTTGGATGTATATATGCAGATAGTTGTGGTACTCGAGCACCAAATTTCATTCATATTCCTTGATACCCAACTTGGTGCTCAATGTATGGAATATATTTGTGAAATATGGTAATCATCTAATTCTTGTTATTGTGACTTCCCCCACACTAAATTTTCCTTTCCACTTCCCTTGGTCACTTGGGTGGGGGCCCATGCAATATGGCATAATTCCAACACGAACTTGCGATAGAATTTGACAAGTCCTAAGACAATTCAAAGCTCGATTAGGGTGGTTGGGGTTGGCCAGTCAAAAATGACTAGGATCTTAGCTAGATACACATGCACACCATGCTCATCAACAATGTATCCTAGGTATTGGACCGTGTTCATGTCGAAGGAACATTTTTCCAATTTATCATATAACTTGTGTTGTCGCAAAGTGTGAAGGACCTGTTGAATATGCTACAAGATTTCTACCCAATTATTGTAGAAGATGAGGATGTTATCTCAATATAACACCAAAAATGAATTGGTGAAGGGACACAATATATCCTTCATCAATATCATGAAACTTTTTGGAATATTTTTCAAACCAAAGGGCATGACTAGCCATTCGAAATTATCTTATTTGGACTTGAAAAGTCTTCCATATATCAGTTTGTTCTATTGGGACCCAGTGGTAGCCAGACTTCAGGTCAATATTGCTAAAAAACTTTTCTCCCTTGAGCTAGTCAAGAAGGTTGTTAATTCAAGGAATTGGGTACTGGTTGTTGAATGTGATTTTTTTTAGGGCCCTATGATCAATGCATATTCACCAAGACCCATATTTATTCTGTACGAGTATAATTGGGATCTTGTAGGTTGAGGAGTTGGGTTGGATGTGCCCCTTTTGAAGTAGCTCTTGAATATGTCACTTAATTTCCTCATTTTCCATCCGAAAGAAGCGATAAATGGGCCTATTGGGTATAGGTGCAGTAGGGGTTAAATCGATTGAATTCTTGACCTAACACTGTTGCAACACCCCAGTGGGTGAGGATAAGATGCATTTCTATTCTTTCATGATCCTGTTTAATTGATTATGTTGCATGGAGAGGCCCTCTGTAGAGTTCATGGATGTGTCTACGACTTTATTTTCACTTTGAAAAAAAATCATGAAGAAGAAAAATTTCCCGGTTCGGTAAATGACCTTCCTGCATTGCATAGCAAAGATCAAAGAAATAGTGGTTGGTGGGGCTACCTCTGGTACCTTGTACAATAGCCTAACCAAAGTAATAATAACAATTTGAAGTCTAGAGTCATATACAACATGTCATTTCCACAAATATGGTTGGCCTAAAAGAACATAAAAAACTTCAAAGGGGGAAATATCACACAAAAACTCATCCTTGAAGGGCTTGATGTCATAGGGAATATGACACTATTGGATGATGCAAATATATATTCCTTGGTCGATCCACCCGATGTTGTAGGATTATGGGTGTGGCATCGTCAATAGGTTCAACTGCTTGATGACCTCTACAAATATTAGGTTCTTTTGAATTACACTTCCGACAATAAAATGTAGTGGAGCACCCTTCACCCAGATCTATGAGTGAAAAAGGAATTCACCATCCTCTGGTTCCTATGGTTCAAAATAGTGGCATTGGTTTCTATGTCAATGATATTATTCCCTTTGTATGGATCTTATTCAAATTCAGAACCTTCCTCTGACTCTGAGGCTTTCAGCTTGAACACCAACAACTCCTCCGAGTGACATTCATCAGTGTTATGCCAGGGGTTTTTATGGAATTCACACCACTTCCTAATGTCTTTCTTCATCTTCTCATTATGCTTATTGGTTTGCGTCTTAGACCGATTTTGCTATTTGGGTCCATATCTCTCTATCCTTTCTTCTATGGGTTGGGGTCACCTTTCCCTTGCTTTGGCTGCAAGGAATTTGCAGATCCAAACTCACATTTATTTTGTTTAAATTTCTACTCAATTTTAGCAACATATCGATATGCCGCGCCCAATGATGAGATGTTGAGAAACACAATTTTTGTTTGGATATATTTATCTATATAGCTNCTTGAGCACTATATGTCATTCATATTCCTTGATACCCAGCTTGGTGTGCAAGGTATGGTAGATATATGTCAAATCGGGTACTGTATGGTCCCTTTCCTATCGCATTGTGGTCAATCTCGTATACTATTCATCATAACTTACAACATGATGGTATTGTTCCTTAATAACATCCTTGAAAGAATCCCAAGTTGGGGTAACCAAAATATTGTATATTCCTTAGTGGCCCTTTGCTCACAGTAATTTTTCCCACCAATCCTTGACATGTGGGGCAACCTTAAGGAGGGAAAATGTAATTTTTTCTCTATCAGAAAAATTATGGACCAAAAAATACCCTTGTAGCAGATTCAACCATTTATATACAACATCCACATATATATTTCCTTCAAATAAGGTGATATAAAAAATTTCTTGTACCTTTGAGGGTGCGGTGTGGCCACTTGATTAAGATGCATCTCTTATTGGCAGTCGTCGAAGGATCTAAGTAAATTTATCCATCATATAGTTCCTTTGTCATGTGAGGGATTCCTCAATCAATGCTTTAAAAGGATCTCCTACTCCACAATATCTCATTTATTCTTTCATGCGAGGCCATTGTGATCGACAGGGATGGTCTTTCAATCTCTCAACCACTTCGCATACCAACTCCTTGTACCTTGACCTTGTTGGGGACATGCACAGAGAAACAAATAAAGAGAAGACCACTTTGATACCACTGATACAGATTTATAAATGGAATGAAATGGAATACATATGTATATCAAATAAATACATATAGATACAATAAAACTTGACTTCTATTAATAAACAAAATACGATGAAACTATAAAAATGCAGACTGAAACAAACTTTCTAGAATGGTGGCAACTTATCTTTGAGAAGAGATGTGATGACTATGCTCATTCGCAAGAAGATGGTTAAAATGAGGCTCCCAAAATCCTTTTTAACATCAAGAATAAATGGGAAAACCTTAAACATCCAAAACACTAACCCTAGGAGATGAAGCACCAAAATTCATGTGGGCGACGATGAGGTAAGTTGGTACATCAACTTCTCGGGGTCGTAACTTTTGCATTCGATTTCCATTTTAGGTGCATGATGGCTCATTGGAAAGAACTATCTGATTACTACACATGTTTTCATCAAACTGTGGTTAATTCTAACAAGGTGATTGTGGTGGACCCAAAAAACTTTGTTTAGGGCCTCAAAATGGACCCGAATGTTTAGGACCCGAAAAACCATGAAACATCTACCTAAATGAAAAAAATTCTTTGAGCCAGTGGAATAGGTGGTTGTCCATCAATATACAACTATATTAGTCCTCCCCCCTTAAGAAGAAATTTTCTCCATTTTGATTAGTTCCCCCATCATATGGGGAAACTTCTATTGAACTTGGCCACGAGTGACCCACTTTCCTTGGTATAGAATCTGCACTTCTTTGACAACCCTATCAATATGGATTCTATGTTGTCGAGTGCCCTTAATCTGAGTGTCCCTAATATAATCAATGGATTAATGTTCCATGTAGTCAGGGTTGAGATCTTTCGGTGTCAACTTCTCTACGATCTCTTATGTGTTCAATAATGGTGGGAAGTATGGTCAAAGGAGTTCCAGATTGAACAGAGGGTGCAGGACAAGGAAGGGGGGAATACTCATATCAAAATAAGTGTCACCCATAGACTTGGTGATGGTGTAAGGTCCATAGAGAATTGCACAAAGATTTCGATGGCATCCTGTAATGCACTCTTTCTACAAATGAAACTAGACCTTATCTCCCATGTGAAACTTGTGCAACATGTGGTGTTGATCATGGCATTTTTTTTACTTAGCATTGGATTTCTATAAATATCATGGACCTATTATCAAATGTGATGAATTCATTCAATAAAATTTTGGGCCACTTGGATGCCTCCAGTCCACAAGAGTGGAGACTCGTTGTTATGGCTACAAATAGAGGTCGACTGAGGCAATCAGTGACACGATTGGTGCTCTCTACATTATATTTGATGTTGATATGGAACTATTGCAAGTATGTGGACTAATTTTGATGGAGGTCGTATTGTTATCTACCTTATGTCTACATGCGATGAATAGGCTTGTGATCAGTGTGGATGACTATCTCCTTCTCGAGAATGTAGTGATTCCATTTACAGTAGGATTGTACAATGAAATACATTTCTTTGTCATAGGTGGGGTACTTACGGATGACATCTAATAGTGTCTCACTATGATACTCCACTGGATAATTGTTCTAAGTTAGGAATGCAACCACAACATAGTTTGAAGCATTAGTCTCAATCTCAAAAGGTTGTTGCATATCGGGTAAGGACAGTACTAGAGCCGAGAACAAGTGATGTTTCAAATCATCAAATGCTTGATGTTGTGACTTCCCCCTCATGAAATTTACCTTTCCGCTGCCCTTGGTCACTTGGTTGAGGGCCCATGCAATATGGGAGAATCACAACATGAACCTATGATAGAAGTTGGCAAGTCCTAAGAAACTTTGAAGTTCAGTTAGTGTGGTTGGGTCCTTCAAGTGATGATTGAACTGGATCTTGGTTGGATCCACATGCACACCATGATCATCAATAATTTATCCTAGGTATTGGACCATGATCATCAACAATGTATCCTAGGAATTGGACCATGTTGATGTCGAAGGAACATTTTTCCAAGTTAGCATATAGCTTGTGTTGTCACAAAGTGTGAAGGACCTATTTAATATGTTTCAAGTGTTCAACCCAATTCTTGTTGAAGATGAAGTTGTAATTTAGATATACCACCACAAACAAATTGGTGAAGGGATGAAGTATATTGTCTGTCAATCTCATGAAATTTGTTGGAGCATTTTTCAAACCAAAGGGCATGACTAGCCATTCGAAAAGACCTTCTTTGGACTTGAAATAATTATTCCATACATCATTCGGTTCTATTGGGACGTGGTTGTAGCCAGAATTAATGTCAATCTTACTAATTTGTCTCCCTTGATTTGGTCAAGAAGGTCGTCAATCCAGGGAATTGGGTGCTCATTCTTGACTGTGATTTTGTTTAGGGCCCTGTAATCAATGCATAATCACGAAGTCCCAAATTTATTTTGTATGAGTACATTTGAGTTGTTGAAGGATGATGACTTGGGTCATATGCACCCATTTTAAAGCATCTCTTGAATTTGTTGCTTAATTTTCTCATTTTCCATCAGAGGGGGATGGTAGACTTTCCTATTAGGTAAATTTGCACTAGTAGTTAGATTGATTTAATGCTTGACCTAATAGTGTCGTGGCACTCTGGTGGGTGAGGAGCTGTCTTTGTATTCTTCCATGATATTTTCCACTTGCTTCTGCTGCATGGAGAAGCCCTGTACAAAATTCATGGATGTGGCTATGACCTTATGTTCACCTTGAGAGCGAATCATGAAGAAGACAAATTTTCTGGTCTGGGAAATGACCTTCCTGCATTGCTTAGCAGAGATAAAATAAATAGAGGTAGGAAAAGATAACTTTGGTATCATGTACAATTGTATACCCAAAGTAATAATAACACTGTGAGGTATAGACTCATATACAACATGTCATTTCCAAAAATATGGTTCTCCTAAAAGAACATAAAAAACTCAAAGGGGGGAAATATCACACAATACCTCATCCTTGAAGGTATTGATTTCATAGGGTAGATGACACTGTTTGTTGACACAAAGTTCTCTTTCTTGGTGAAGCCACTCGATGGTCTAGGTTTGTGGGTGTGGTGTCATTGATAGGTTCAACCGCTTGATGAAATATACATAGATCAGGTTCTTTTGACTTCCGATATTGATAATGAAATGCAGTGGATCACCCTTAACCCACATCTATGACTGAAAAATGAATTCATCTTCCTTCAGTTCCTCGGGTTCACTTAGTTGGATCTTGGTGGTAGAAATAATGGCATTGGGTTCTGCATCAATGATCTGCTTCCCTTTGCCTGGATCTGATTCAGAGTCAAAAAATTACTCTAAATCTGAGGCCTTCATCTTGGCCACCAACCATTTCCTTGAGTGACATTCATCAGTGTTATTCCAGGGGATTTTATGAAATTCACACCACTTCCCAGTGTCTTTCTTCATTTTATCATTACCCTTCTTGGTTTGTGGCTTGGACTAGTTGTCCTGAGTGGGTCCATCCTTGTTCTATCCTTTTTTCAATGGGTTGGGGACGCCTTTTCTCAACTTCTGTTGTGAGGAATTTCCATATCCAAACTCCCACTTCTTCTATTTTAATTTATGCTCGATTTTGACAACATATCAATACGTCGCGCCTAGTGATGAGATGTCCAAAAACTCCATTTATGTTTGGATGTATCTATGTATAAAACCTCAGTTCTTAACCACCAGATGTCATTTAGAGTCCTTGATACCCATATTAGTGTGCAACATATGGAAGATATTTGTGAAATATCATAATGTTCGATCCCTTTCCTGTTGCGGTGTGGTCCATATCATATACTGATCATTGTAACTTATAACGGGGCAGTATTATTCCTTAATAGAATCCCTGAAAGAATCCCAAGTGGGGGCGACCATAAATATTATAGATTCCTTAGTGTCCCTATTCTCATAGTAAATTTCCCACCAATCCTTGACATGGAGGATATCCTTACGGAGCATAAAGGTAATCTTTTCTCTATCAAAAAAATTATGGACTGAAAAATACCCTTCTAGCAGATTCAACCATTTATCTACAACATCCACATCTATTTTCCATTCAAATAAGGGGATATCAAAATTGAATTATACCTTGAAGGGTGTGGCGTGGACACTTGATGAAGATGTGTGGCCTTTTGGCAGTTGTCAAAGGATCTGTGCAAAGTTATCCATCATCTTATTCCTTTGTCGTGAGAGGGATTCCTCGAGAAATAGTTTAAAAGGATCTCTTTCTCGATCATTTCTCTTTTATTTCACCATGGAATACCATCATGTTTAGTGGAATGGTATTGCAAGGGCTCAACCACTTCGAGTCCCAACTCCTTGTACCTTGACCTCATTGGGGACATGCACAAAGAAACAATTAAACAAAAGACCACTTTGATACCATTGATCTAGATTTATAAATAGAACGAAATAGAATACATATGTTTATCAAAGAAATACAAAGAGATATAATAAAAGTTGACTTCTATTAATAAAGAGAATATGTTGAAACTGTAAAAATGCAGACTGAAACAAACTTGCTAGAATGGTGGCAGCTTATCTCTAAGAAGAGATGTGACGACTATTCTCATTCATAAGAAGATGATGACATTGAGGCTCCCAAAGGCCTTTTTAACATAAAACATAAATGAAAAATCCATAAACATCTAAAAACCTAACCCTAGGGATGAAGCACCAAAAGTCATGTTGGCCCCGATGGGGTAAGTTGGTAAATCAACTTCTCGAGGTGATAACGTTTACACACGATCTTTGTTTTAAGTGCATGATAACTCGTTGGAATGAAATATCCAATTAATACACATGTTTCCATCACACTCTAGTTAAAGCTACAATGTGACTGTGGTGGGCCCCAAAATCGATGTTTAGGGCCTCAAAAAGACCCTCAAATTTTAGGACCCGGAAAACTAGAAAACAAAATCCAAAATTAAAATTGTCCTTTGAGCCAGTGGAGTAGGTGGGTGGCCTACAATATCCACCTAGATCACACACCTACAGGAACACATGCATGTTTCTAGGAATGTGAATGTGTTCCTGATGTGAGAGATTCGAAAAACCTTTAACCTCCACTTATCATGCCACATAGACACATTCCTAGGAACACATGCACATTCCTTTTGTGCCCTTTCAAGGTCTCTTGGGAACGGTTAGTGGCCATTTCAACCACATTGTGCCTCGTACTTTCATATTGATTGAGAAAATTGAAGAAGTGGAGAGGTCAGAAACATCCATTAGTAACCACACAAGAAACAAATAGGTCTACAAGCAATATTTCATGTTAGTAAGTAACCAACCACCATTGTTATGACTCCTTATTTGTAATTATAAATGCTAGTGACTCACATGGTGAGGTGTGAGGTTTTATTTTACTAGTGGTAAGAAGTGCTTGAATATGTATGTTGATGAGTAACTAGGTGTGTTGGGAAGGGAGGCATCAGAGACTAAATTAATTTCATGTTAGATATGTTGTGGAGGGGGAAATCCATAGGGTTTAGTAAAAATATCATTATAATATATAATAAGAGGTGTAAGGGAGTCTAGACATTGAGTATTTTGATCAAGTTTGGCCTCACGATGACACAAACATGTAAGAGTTTATCGAGTGCCACTTGTTAAACAATGCCATTATCGAAGAGAGGTGTTATTTTATGTTTGGCTAAGGAATGAAACTGATATTTGTGGATATATTTTATGAGGGTGTTAGATTTCATAAGAGAAACATATTGAATGATGTAGATAAATTAGTATATCTTACCCAATATTAGTTTTGAACAATATAGGGGGTCGAAATTGTAGAGAATAGTGTCATGGAGTTGGGGATTGATAGAAGAGTATAACTTCAAACTTCTAAGAAACAAATAAGGATTGACCACTTTCATTTACCTATTCTAAGAGGTAGTGGTCAGTGTGAGGATTGAATGGAAGAGCCAACTCTAGCTAACTAAACATTTGATAAAACAAATATGCATGCAACCATGTACAAATGAAGTATGACTAAAGTATATTAATATTAAGCACATCTTATATTTAAGTGCATCTCATATTTAATCCCTAACCCCTATTTGTTCATGGGAGGCGAATACCACATTTTTCTTACAATGGGATTTGCATGGAGTTCTAAGAAAGGTAGTATATTTATTAGTAAAGTTTAATAGTGAAGGAAATATAATTGCATATGAACATAATATAATTATGAATGCAAGTTACAATTACTAAAATTGTTCACAATCATGTTCTTTGTATGATGTTTCCAGTCATCTTTGAAGAAGAATAAACTTGTGAAATTATATAATATCCTAACATTGTCTCGGAGAGAATCGAAATATGTATTTTTTATTATTTTATTGTTTTTTTAATTTCTTAAACTATATATTTGTATGTTTTTTGTAATTTTTCATTTTAATTTAAAAAATGACCTAATTTATAATAACTCCATTATTAAATTGCAGAAAAATAATTAAGATGGAACCCAAAGACAATCAAAACACCACACAAGCACACAAAGGCATAAAAAACCCCAACTCACCACGACCACCAAACATAAACACACAGATTGATGAAGGGTTCACCACTTTGAGATCAATTGTACATGAATTCAGGGGTACAAGACAACCTAGTTGATTGTTGTTGGCCACTTCATTGGACACAATTGTATCATGCATTGCAATTTTGTAAGAGAAAATAACCATTATTTTTTATTACAGGGCTAGGATGCTCGAGTATTACAGGAAAAGACTCGATCAAAACTAATTCAGAGACTTGAATATTTTGAAACAATATTTAATGTATTTATTTATTTATCTTAGATCTAGACTACAACCACCTATAAATAAGAAACATATTTTAATGGATTGATGCATCCAACCATAATTTAGTGATAACTAGATGGATAGATAGTTCATGGTGTTTGAAAAACCTCCCTGCAATAACAAGGAGGGGCCTCTATATTTCTTTAGAAAATAATGGATAGAATTTATTTTGGGTCACCATGTCAACTATTTTGGCATTATTAATTTTTAGAGGGTGGGTCTAGGGTCTGCATAGGTAAAATAGTGTTTTAGGCATGACCCTATGTTAGGTCCTCGTCCTCCTAGGCGAAGGCCTAACCCATATTGACATCATCCTCCCATTGTAGAGGGCATCAACCAAGCACAAGTATCTTTATCAGTGTTGACTTAGAGTCTAGTGTAGAATGAGAATTTTGTTCCATTATCTCCGCAGGAGGTGCTTGTTGGTGATATTGGAAGAGGGGTAGACCTTCAACCCCTATAGTAGAGTGTATCTAGGAAAGGGAATATGGTCATAAAAATTTCTCATGTAAGCCTCATAGATGCTCGGGTTGTGAGCATACTTTTTATGGGCCGATGGAGGCCAATGGACATTAG
>JASDQU010946807.1:5857-21608 GCA_032191745.1 Picea mariana | reverse complement strand
TGGCGTCATCAACAAGTTCAACTACTTGATGACCTCTGTAGATATCAGTTTCTTTTGACTTCTTCTACCGATAATGAAATGCAGTGGAGCACACTTCACCCACATTTGCGAGTGAAAATGATGCTCACCTTCCTCTAGTTCCTTTGGTTCACTTGGATGAAACTTGGTGGTAGGGATAGTGGCACTGGGTTCTATGTCAATGATTAACTTCCCTTTTTCTGGATCTGATTAAGAGTTGGAACATGCCTCTGAATCTGAGGCTTTCAGCTCGGCTACCAATGACTTCTTCGAGAGACTTTCGTTAGTGTTATTTCTTTGGATTTTATGAACTTCACACCACTTTGCAGTGTCTTTCTTCATCTTCTCATTACCCTTGTTGGTTTGCGGCTTGGACTGGTTCACCTGAGAGGGTCCATCCTTTCTTTGTCCTTTGTTATGTGGGTTGGGGTCACATTTTCCCTACTTCTGCTGCAAGGAATTTGCAAATACAAACTCCCACTTCTTTTGTTTACATTTCTGCTCAATTTTGATAGCATATCGGTATGCCATACCCAGTGATGAGATGTCAAGGAACAAAATTTATATTTGGATGTATCTATGCAGATAGTTGTGGTACTCAAGCACCAAATGTCATTCATATTCCTTGATACCCAACTTGGTGCTCAATGTATGGAATATATTTGTGAAATATGGTAATCATCCAATTCTTGTTATTGTGACTTCCCCCGCACTAAATTTTCCTTTCCACTTCCCTTGGTCACTTGGGTGGGGGCCCATGCAATATGGCATAATTCCAACACGAACTTGCAATAGAAGTTGACAAGTCCTAAGACAATTCAAAGCTCGATTAGGGTGGTTGGGGCTGGCCAGTCAAAAATGATTGGGATCTTGGCTAGATACACATACACACCATGCTCATCAACAATGTATCCTAGGTATTGGACCATTTTCATGTCGAAGGAACATTTTTCCAATTTATCATATAACTTGTGTTGTCGCAAAGTGTGAAGGACCTGTTGAATATGCTACAGGATTTCTACCCAATTATTGTAGAAGATGAGGATGTTATCTAGATATAACACCAAAAATGAATTGGTGAAAGGACACAATATATCCTTCATCAATATCATGAAACATTTTGCAACATTTTTCAAACCAAACGACATGACTAGCCATTCGAAATTACCTTATTTGGACTTGAAAGTAGTCTTCCATACATTAGTTTGTTCTATTGGGACTTGGTGGTAGCCAGACTTCAGGTCAATATTGCTAAAAAAAAATTCTCCCTTGAGCTAGTCAAGAAGGTTGTTAATTCAAGGAATTGGGTATTGGTTGTTGAATGTGATTTTTTTTAGGGCCCTGTAATCAATGCATATTCACCAAGACCCATATTTCTTCTGTACGAGTATAATTGGGATCCTGTAGGTTGAGGAGTTGGGCTGGATGTGCCCCTTTTGAAGTAGCTCTTGGATATGTCACTTAATTTCCTCATTTTCCATCAGAAAAAAGCGATAGACGGTCCTCTTGGCTATAGGTGTAGTAGGGGTTAAATCGATTGAATTCTTGACCTAGCAGTGTTGCGGCACCCCAGTGGGTGAGGATAAGATGCATTTGTATTCTTTCATGATCCTGTCTAATTGATTCTGTTGCGTGGAGAGGCCCTCTGTAGAGGTCATGGATTTGGCTACGACTTTATTTTCTCTTTGAAAAAAAATCATGAAGAAGACAAATTTGTCGGTTCAGTAAATGACCTTCCTACATTGCATAGCAGAGATCAAAGAAATAGTGGTAGGTGGGGCTACCTCTGGTACCTTGTACAATAGTCTAACCAAAGTAATAATAAAAATGTGAAGTCTAGACTCATATACAACATGTCATTTCCACAAATATGGTTGGCCTAAAAGAACATAAAAAACTTCAAAGGGGGAAATATCACACAAAAACTCATCTTTGAAGGGCTTGATGTCATAGGGCATATGCCATTATTGGATGATGCAAATATATATTCCTTGGTCGATCCACCCGATGTTGTAGGACTACGGGTGTGGCATCATCAATAGGCTCAAATGCTTGATGACCTCTTCAGAGATTAGATTCTTTTGAATTACACTTTCCACAATAAAATGCAGTGGAGCACCCTTCACCCAGATCTGTGAGTGAAAAAGGCATTCACCTTCCTCTAGTTCCTATGGTTCAAAATAGTGGCATTGGGTTCTATGTCAATGATATTATTCCCTTTGTATGGATCTTATTCAAATTTAGAACCTTCCTCTGACTCTGAGAATTTCAGCTTGAACACCAACAACTCCTCCAAGTGACAGTCATCAGTGTTATGCTAGGGGATTTTATGGAATTCACACCACTTCCTAATGTATTTCTTCATCTTCTCATTATGCTTATTGGTTTGCGTCTTAGACCGATTTTCCTATTTGGGTCCATCTTGCTCTATCCTTTCTTATATGGGTTGGGGTCACCTTTCCCTTGCTTCGGCTGCAAGGAATTTGCAGATCCAAACTCACATTTATTTTGTTTAAATTTCTACTCAATTTTAGTAACATATCGATATGCCGCGCCCAGTGATGAGATGTTGAGAAACACAATTTTTGTTTGGATGTATTTATGTAGATAGCTACGGTACTTGAGCACTATATGTCATTCATATTCCTTGATACCCATCTTGGTGTGCAAGGTATGGAAGATATATGTCAAATCGGGTATTGTATGGTCCCTTTCCTATCGCATTGTGGTCAATCTCGTATACTATTCATCATAACTTACAACATGATGGTATTGTTCCTTAATAACATCCTTGAAAGAATCCCAAGTTGGGGTAACCACAAATATTGTAGATTCCTTAGTGGCCCTTTTCTCACAGTAATTTTTCCCACCAATCCTTGACATGGGGGGCAACCTTAAGGAGGGAAAATGTAATATTTTCTCTATCAGAAAAATTATGGACCAAAAATACCCTTGTAGAAGATTCAACCATTTATATACAACATCCACATATATATTTCCTTCAAATAAGGTGATATAAAAATTTTCTTGTACCTTTGAGGGTGCAGTGTGGCCACTTGATTAAGATGCATCTCTTGTTGGCAGTCGTCGAAGGATCTAAGTAAATTTATCCATCATATAGTTCCTTTGTCATGTGAGGGATTCCTCGAGCAACGATTTAAAAGGATCTCCTACTCCACAATATCTCATTTATTCTTTCATGCGAGGCCATTCTGATCGATAGGGATGGTCTTTCAATTTCTTAACCACTTCCCGTCCCAACTCCTTGTACCTTGACCTTGTTGGGGACATGCACAGAGAAACAAATAAAGAGAAGACCACTTTGATACCACTGATACAGATTTATAAATGGAATACATATGTATATCAAATAAATACATAGAGATACAATAAAACTTGACTTCTATTAATAAACAAAATATGATGAAACTATAAAAATGCAGACTGAAACAAACTTTCTAGAATGGTGGCAACTTATCTTTGAGAAGAGATATGATGACTATGCTCATTCACAAGAAGATGGTTAAAATGAGGCTCGCAAAAGCCTTTTTAACATCAAGAATAAATGGGAAAACCTTAAACATCCAAAACACTAACCCTAGGAGATGAAGCGACAAAATTCATGTGGGCCACGATGAGGTAAGTTGGTACATCAACTTCTCGGGGTCGTAACTTTTTCATTCAATCTCCATTTTAGGTGCATGATGGCTCATTGGAAAGAAATATATGATTAATACACATGTCTTTATCACACTATGGCTAATTCTAACAATGTGATTGTGGTGGACCCAAAAAACTTTGTTTAGGGCCTCAAAATGGACCCGAACGTTTAGGACCCAAAAAACCATGAAACATCTACCTAAATGAAAGCAATTATTTGAGACAGTGGAACAGGTGGTTGTCCATCAATATAAAACTAGATCAGTCCTCCCCCCTTAAGAAGAAATTTTCTCCATTTTGATTAGTGCCCCCATCATATGGGGAAACTTCTGTTGAACTTGGCCACGAGTGACCCACTTTCCTTGGTATAGAATCTGCACTTCTTTGACAACCCTATCAATATTGATTCTCTGTTGTCGAGTGCCCTTAATCTAAGTGTCCCTAATATAATCAATGGATTAATGTTCCATGTAGTTAGGGTTGATATCTTTCGGTGTCAACTTCTCTACGATCTCTTATGTGTCCAGTAATGGTGGGAAGTATGGTCAAAGGAGTTCCAGATTGAACAAAGGGTGAAGGACAAGGAAAGGGGGAATACTCATATCAAAATAAGTGTCACCCATAGACTTGGTGATGGTGTAAGGTCCATAGAGAACTGCATGAAGCTTTCGATGGCATCCTGTAATGCACTCTTTCTACAAATGAAACTAGACCTTATCTCCCATGTGAAACTTTTGCAACATGTGGTGTTGATCATGGCATTGTTTTTACTTAGCATTGGATTTCTATAAATATCATGGACCTATTATAAAATGTGATGAATTCATTGAATAAAATTTTGGCCCACTCGGATGCCTCCAGTCCACAAGAGTGGAGCCCCGTTGTTATGGCTACAACTAGAGGTCGACTGAGGAAATCAGTGACACGATTGGTTCTCTCTGCATTATATATGATGTTGATATGGAACTATTGCAAGTATGTGGACTAATTTTGATGGAGTTCGTACTGTTATCTACCTTATGTCTACATGTGATGAATAGGCTTGTGATCAGTGTGGATGACTGTCTCCTTCTCGAGAATGTAGTGATTCCNAGTTGATATGGAACTATTGCAAGTATGTGGACTAATTTTGATGGAGTTCGTACTGTTATCTACCTTATGTCTACATGTGATGAATAGGCTTGTGATCAGTGTGGATGACTGTCTCCTTCTCGAGAATGTAGTGATTCCATTTACAGTAGGATTGTATAATGGAATACATTTCTTTGTCATAGGTGGGGTACTTACGGATGACATATAATAGTGTCTCACTATGATACTCCATTGTATAACTATTTTAAGTTAGGAATGCACCCACAACATAGTTTGAAGCATTAGTCTCAATCTCAAAAGGTTGTTGCATATCGGGTAAGGAGAGTACTGGATCCAAGAACAAACGATGTTTCAAATCATCAAATGCTTGATGTTGTGACTTCCCCCTCATGAAATTTACCTTTCCACTGCCCTTGGTCACTTGGTTGAGGGCCCATGGAATATGGGAGAATCACAACATGAACCTGTGATAGAAGTTGGCAAGTTCTAAGAAACTTTGAAGTTCAGTTAGTGTGGTTGGGGCCTTCAAGTGATGATTGAATTGGATCTTGGTTGGATCCACATGCACACCATGATCATCAATAATGTATCCTAGGTATTGGACCATGATCATCAACAATGTATCCTAGGAATTGGACCATGTTCATGTCGAAGGAACATTTTTCCAAGTTAGCATATAGATTGTGTTGTCACAAAGTGTGAAGGACCTATTTAATATGTTGCAAGTGTTCAGCCCAATTCTTGTTGAAGATGAAGATGTCATTTAGATATACCACCACAAATGAATTGGTGAAGGGATGAAGTATATTGTTTGTCAATCTCATGAAATTTGTTGGAGCATTTTTCAAACCAAAGGGCATGACTAGCCATTCGAAAAGACCTTCTTTGGAATTCAAATAATTATTCCATACATCATTCGGTTCTATTGGGACGTGGTTGTAGCCAGAATTAATGTCAATCTTACTAATTTGACTCCCTTGAGTTGGTCAAGAAGGTCGGAAATACAGGGAATTGGGTGCTCATTCTTGACTGTGATTTTGTTTAGGGCCCTGTAATCAATGCATAATCACGAAGTCCTAAATTTATTTTGTATGAGTACATTTGATCTCCTGAAGGATGATGGATTGGGTCATATGCTCCCATTTTAAAGCATCTCTTGGATTTGTTTCTTAATTTTCTCATTTTCCATCAGAGGGGGACGGTAGACTTGCCTATTGGGTAAATTTGCACTAGTAGTTAGATTGATTTAATGCTTGACCTAATAGTGTCGTGGCACCCTGGTGGGTGAGGAGGTGTCTTTGTATTCTTCCATGATATTTTCCACTTTCTTCTGCTGCATGGAGAAGCCCTGTACAAAATTCATGGATGTGGCTACGAACTTATGTTCACCTTGAGAGTGAATCATGAAGAAGACAAATTTTCTGGTTTGGGAAATGACCTTCCTGCATTGCTTAGAAGAGATAAAATAAATAGAGGTAGGAAAAGATAACTCTAGTATCATGTACAATTGTATACCCAAAGTAATAATAACACTGTGAGGTATAGACTCATATACAACATGTCGTTTCCAAAAATATGGTTCTCCTAAAAGAACATCAAAAACTCAAAGGGGGGAAATATCACACAATACATCATCCTTGAAGGTATTGATGTCATAGGGTAGATGACACTGTTTGTTGACACAAAGTTCTCTTTCTTGGTGAAGCCACCCAATGGTCTAGGTTTGTGGGTGTGGCGTCATCGATAGGTTCAACTGCTTGATGAAATAAACATAGATCAGGTTCTTTTGACTTCCGATATTGATAATGAAATGCAGTGGATCACCCTTAACCCACATCTATGAGTGAAAAATGAATTCATCTTCCTTCAGTTCCTTGGTTTCACTTAGTTGGACCTTGGTGGTAGCAATAATGGCATTGGGTTCTACATCAATGATTTGTTTCCCTTTGCCTGGATCTGATTCAGAGTCAAAAAATTACTCTGACTCTGAGGCCTTTATCTTGGCCATGAACGGTTTCTTTGAGTGACATTCATCAGTGTTATTCCAGGGGATTTTATGGAATTCACACCACTTCCCAGTGTCTTTCTTCATTTTATCATTACCCTTCTTGGTTTGTGGCTTGGACTAGTTGTCCTGAGTGGGTCCATCCTTGTTCTATCATTTTTTCAATGGGTTGGGGACGCCTTTTCTCAACTTCTTCTGTGAGGAATTTCCATATCCAAACACCCACTTCTTCTATTTTAATTTATGCTCGATTTTGACAGCATATCAATATGTCGTGCTTAGTGATGAGATGTCCAAAAACTCCATTTATGTTTGGATGTATCTATGTATAAAACCTCAGTTCTTAACCAGTAGATGTCATTTAGAGTCCTTGATACCCATATTAGTGTGCAACGTATGGAAGATGCTTGTGGAATATCGTAATGTGCAATCCCTTTCCTGTTGCGGTGTGGTCCATATTATATACTAATCATTGTAACTTATAACGGGGCAGTATTATTCCTTAATAGAATCTCTGAAAGAATCCCAAGTGGGGGTGACCATAAATATTATAGATTCCTTAGTGTCCTTGTTCTCACAGTAACTTTCCCACTGATCCTTGACATGGAGGATATCCTTACGGAGCATAAAGGTAATATTTTCTGTATCAAAAAAATTATGGATCGAAAAATACCCTTCTAGCAGATTCAACCATTTATCTACAACATCCACATCTATTTGCCATTCAAATAAGGGGATATCAAAATTGAATTATACCTTGAAGGGTGTGGCGTGGCCACTTGATGAATATGTGTGGCCTTTTGGCAGTTGTCGAAGGATTTGTGCAAAGTTATCCATCATCTTGTTCCTTTGTCGTGAGAGGGATTCCTCAAGAAATAGTTTAAAAGGATCTCTTTCTCGATCATTTCTCTTTTGTTTCACCATGGCATACCATCGTGTTTAGTGGAATGGTATTGCAAGGGCTCAACCACTTCGAGTCCCAACTCCTTGTACCTTGACCTCATTGGGGACATGCACAAAGAAACAAATAAACAAAATACCACTCTGATACCATTGATCTAGATTTATAAATGGAACGAAATGGAATACATATGTTTATCAAAGAAATACAAACAGATATAGTAAAAGTTGACTTCTATTAATAAAGAGAATATGTTGAAACTGTAAAAATGCAGACCAAAACAAACTTGCTAGAATGGTGGCAGCTTATCTCTAAGAAGAGATGTGATAGCTATTCTCATTCACAAGAAGATGGTGACATTGAGGCTCCCAAAGGCCTTTTTAAGATAAAACATAAATGAAAAATCCATAAACATCCAAAAACCTAACCCTAGGGATGAAGCACCAAAAGTCATGTGAGCCCCAATGGAGTAAGTTGGTAAATCAAATTCTCAAGGTGATAACGTTTACACACGATCTTTGTTTTAGGTACATGATAACTCGTTGGAAAGAAATATCCAATTAGTACACATGTTTCCATCACACTCTAGTTAAAGCTACAATGTGACTGTGGTGGGCCCCAAAATTGATGTTTAGGGCCTCAAAAAGACCCTCAAATTTTAGGACCGGGAAAACTAGAAAAAAAAATCCAAAATGAAAATTGTCCTTTGAGCCAGTGGAGTAGGTGGGTGGCCTACAATATCCACCTAGATCGCACACCTACGGGAACACATGCATGTTTCTAGGAATGTGAATGTGTTCCTAATGTGAGAGATTTGAAAAACATGTAACCTCCACTTAGCATGCCACATAGTCACATTCGTAGGAACACATGCACATTCCTTTTGTGCCCTTTCAAGGGATCTTGGGAATGGTTAGTGGCCATTTCGACCACATTGTGCCTCGCACTTTCATATTGATTGAGAAAATTGAAGAAGTGGAGAGGTCAGAAACATCCATTAGTAACCACACAAGAAACAAATAGGTCTACAAGCAATATTTCCTGTTAGTAAGTAACCAACCACCATTCTTATGACTCCTTATTTGTAATTATAAATGCTAGTGACTCACATGGTGAGGTGCGAGGTTTTATTTTACTTGTGGTAAGAAGTGCTTGAATATGTATGCTGATGAGTAACTAGGTGTGTTGGGAAGGGAGGCATCAAAGACTAAATTAATTTCATGTTGGATATGTTGTCGAGGAGGAAATCCTTAGGGTTTAGTAAAAATATCATTATAATATATAATAAGAGGTGTAAGGGAGTCTAGAGATTGAGTAATTTGATCAGGTTTGGCCTCACGATGACACAAACATGTAAGCGTTTATCGAGTGCCACTTGTTGAACAATGCCATTGTCGAAGAGAGGTGTTATTTTATGTTTGGCTAAGGAATGAAACTGATATTTGTGGATATATTTTATGAGGGTGTTAGATTTCATAAGAGAAACATATTGAATGATGTAGATAAATTAGTATATCTTACCCAATATTAGTTTTGAACAATATAGGGGGTCGAAATTGTAGAGAATAGTGTCATGGAGTTGGGGATTGATAGAAGAGTATAACTTCAAACTTCTAAGAAACAAATAAGGATTGACCACTTTCATTTACCTATTCTAAGAGGTAGTGGTCAGGGTGAGGATTGAATGGAAGAGCCAACTCTAGCTAACTAAACATTTGATAAAACAAATATGCATGCAACCATGTACAAATGAAGTATGACTAAAGTATATTAATATTAAGCACATCTTATATTTAAGTGCATCTCATATTTAATCCCTAACCCCTATTTGTTCATGAGAGGACAATACCACGTTTTTCTTACAATGGCCTTTGCATGGAGTTTTAAGAAAGGTAGTATATTTATTAGTAAAGTTTAATAGTGAAGGAAATATAATTTCATATGAACATAATATAATTACGAATGCAAGTTACAATTACTTAAGATTGTTCACAATCATGTTGTTTGTATGTTGTTTCCAGTCATCTTTGAACAAGAATAAACTTGTGGAATTATATAATATCCTAACATTGTGTCGGAGAGAATCGAAATATGTATTTGTGATTATTTTATTGTTTTTTTAATTTCTTAAACTATATATTTGTATGTTTTTTGTAATTTTTCATTTTAATTTAAAAAATGACCTAATTTATAATAACTCCATTATTAAATTGCAGCAAAATAATTAAGATGGAACCCAGAGACAATCAAAACACCACAAAAGGACACAAAGGCATAAAAAACCCCAACTCACCACGACCACCAAACATAAACACACAGATTGATGAAAGGTTGATCACTTTGAGATCAATTGTACATGAATTCAGGGGTACAAAACAACCTAGTTGATTGCTGTTGGCCACTTCATTGGACACAATTGTATCATGCATTGCAATTTTGTAAGAGAAAATAACCATTATTTTTTAATACAGGGCTAGGATGCTCGAGTATTACAGGAAAAGACTCAATCAAAACTAATTTAGAGACTTGAATATTTTGAAACAATATTTAATGTATTTATTTATTGATCTTAGATCTAGACTACAACCACCTATAAATAAGAAACATATTTGTATGGATTGATGCATCCAACCACAATTTAGTGATAACTAGATGGATAGATAGTTCATGGTGTTTGAAAAACCTCCCTGCAATAACAAGGAGGGGCCTCTATATTTCTTTAGAAAATAATGGATAGAAATTATTTTGGGTCACCATGTCAACTATTTTGGCATTATTAATTTTTAGAGGGTGGGTCTAGGGTCTGCATAGGTAAAAGAGTGTTTTAGGAATGACCTTATGTTAGGTCCTCGTCCTCCTAGGAAAAGGCCTAACTCATATTGACAACATCCTCCCATTCTAGAGGGCATCAACCAAGCACAAGTATCTTTATCAGTGTTGACTTAGAGTCTAGTGTAGAATGAGAATTGTGTTCCATTATTTCCGCAGGAGGTGCCTGTTGGTGATATTGGAAGAGGGGTAGACCTTCAACCCCTATAGTAGAGTGTATCTAGGAAAGGGAATATGGTCATAAAACTTTCTCATGTAAGCCTCATAGATGCTCGGTTTGTGAGCATACTTGTTATGGGCCGATGGAGGCCAATGGACATTAGAGTTTCATTTAGCATATTAGTATCTTAACCATCTCTATGTTATTCATCGTTATATCTATCTATCTATCTATCTATCTATCTATCTATATATATATAGAGAGAGAGAGTATTCTATGTATTTATTTTGATATCTTATTGGATGATGTTTTGAAATTTCTACACCTCTATAACAAACCCTCTACTCCGATAGATGCATTAGTGTCTGTCTCCACCACTGTAAAGGCATCATGTTCATTTGGTGTACCGCAAACATAGGCGTGTGTCACATTTGATAAATTCACCATAGTGATTTATTTATTTTTCGACATCCTCAAATATAATGCTCTTGTGTTTCTACAGGTTGTCGTACAATATGGTGACGAGCAATTTTCATCTGGTATGGAAAATTCAATAGATTCACAAGTATCATGTGTTGAGTTAAATCTCAAAAAAATAACATTTTTGTAGTTGAATTTTACTTTTTGGTACTAATAACAATATTATTAATATGTATGTAGGTTGCATCACTTTTATCTAGTTATAGGGATAGTCAAGTCCTTGGACACCCTTCCACAACTCTTGGGTTACCTATTTCTGGGCCAAGGGTTATAGAATCCTACTCATGGGGGTTTATCACCACTCACCCCAACCATATTTCATATCCCATGCATCGTTAGTGGATGCACCCACATGACACCCACCCACACCACCTCTTCCATCACATCCATACACAATGGATGCAGCTATGTGCCACCCACCCCCAAAACCATTTCCATCTGCGCCATCCACCAAGGCTTCCACAGTAGATGTTTCCTTGGAGTGGGTTGTGCATTCAATCGATCCACCTACCAGTGACTCTCCACCGTTTCCTGATTTAATGGCGGTGAGATAATGTGTTTATGATCGATTTTTGTGTATCATGAATGTAATTTTTTTTATGTATATTTGTTTGAATTTCATGATTTGATCCTTGTAACTGACGTAGGGTGGCATCATTGAGAGATTAGGGTCATGGAGGAGGGTAACACCATCTTTATTTTTAGTATAATTTGCGGTGAGTTGTTTCAGGTTGAATTACAAAGTATCATTTTGTAAGTATTTTAATTCATTATAGAAAAAAACTTATAAGAATGGTGTTCCATTGTCTAGTCTCTAGAATGAAGAACCACGCCCAGGCGCAAAACCACTCAAGGAACCTCTTCCAATAAGAGAAAAAATATCTATTTTCATGATGATTCTCAACGTGGAAAGGGTGGAAGTGGTCAATGAGTGACCAATGACTGTGATTTTGTATCTAGGCCACCATATGGAATTTTTCTATGTTATGGCACTCGCTGTCATTTTGCATATTGGACATGGTGTGCCATTTTGTAAAGAATGTACAATTTAGATGATGTTGAATACACACATGCACACACACAAAGAGATTTCATGGCACATTTTTTTATGAATTTCATTGTTTTCTTATTTTATGTTGATGAATGTATGGTGCTTAACTAGATTTGGGTAAACACGTGGCTCTTTTTTTTCTTGTTACAATGATGCATAATGTATGGCATAAAAACCATTGATATTATAAATCCTTCTTGCTCCCTTATTATATCACTCAAACCAGTATAATAAATATCTTGTAAAATTCAAGGTAAAATATATAAAAGTTAGTTATATACATGTGCCCAAATGATTAAAATCATATGATGCAAATAAAACATAGATATAATCAGACTTACTGCAAGGGTTATGGGCTGACTTGATGAACTATAAATATTTCAAAGAACATTTTAAGGGCTAAATTTTTTCATTTGGTTATTTTTCCACTTAATGTATTAAAGAAAAAACATTGATCACCAATTTCCATTTTATCCAAAAGTGTTAATGACAAAAAACAATTTCAACCATAATGTACTAATGGAAACATATATGGACAAATTTGCATATTAATATGGTCATAATAATGTTTAAAAGTACATCCAAACAAATTTATTAACCATGATATAAGAAAACAATATATTTTTCCTTTTGCAATTTTCCTCTTAATCTTGTCATGTTTCAAAACCACACTCCATTGGTTCTTGTGACACCTAATTGACCTTGTCTTGTGTTTTCTTACCTTGCCTTGTGTTGCCTTGACTTTCCTTACCTTTTCTTTCCATGCCATTCCTTTCCTTTCCTTGTCATGTATTTCCTTGCAATGTCTATCCTTTCCTTGCCATGCCTTGTCATATCTTGTGTTTCCATGCCTTGCCTTTCCTTTCATTTCCCTTCTTTTACTTCCATGTCTTTACATGCCATGTCTTGTCATGCATTTCCTTGATATGTATTTCCTTTCCATGCTTCGTCTTTCCATATATTTCCATGCCTTACATTATGTCACATTTCCTTGYTTTTACATGCCTTTTCTTGCCTTTCCTTATGTCACCTTGTCTTTCCATGCCATTCCTTGCCTTGTATTTYCATGCCTTACCTCACCTTGCCATGTTTTTCCTTGTCATGTTTGGCMTTTCCTTGCCTTGAATTTCCTTTCCTTGTCTTTCCATATATTTAATTTCCTTCTCTTGTTATTCCATGTTTTTCCTTACCATTTACTTGCCTTTCCTTTCCATGCCTYKCATTGAATTTCATTTCCTTGCATTTCCTTGGATTTCCTTGTCTTTCTTTGCCATGCCATGCCTTGTATTGACTTTCCTTATGTTGCATTGTCTTTCCATGCCTTGTCTTGTCATTCATTTACTTCTCTTTCCTTTCCATCACATGCCTTCCCATGCCTTGTGTTTCATTACCATGCCTTGCCCTACCTTTCCTTGTCTTTACTTTCCATACCTATATCTAGACCTAGAAATTTCCTTGCCTTGGCTTGCCTTTCCATGTTTAGCCTTGACTTGTATTGATTTGAATTTCCTTGCCTTTTCATGCCATGAATTTCCTTCTAATTCCTTTCATTTCCTCGTCATTCCTTACATTTCCTTTCCTTCCTTTACATTGACTTTCCTTGTCTTACCTTTCCTTTCTTTACATTGACCTTCCTTGCCTTGTTTTTCCTTTCCTTTCCTTGTCATGTCTAGACTTTCCTTTCCTTGCCTTGACTTTCCTTTCCTTTCCTTGTCATGTCTAGACTTTCCTTTCTTTGCCTTGACTTTCCATGTGATGCCTTGTATTTCCATGCCTTTCATTGCCTTACCTTTCCTTGCCATACCTAGACCTAAAACTATACATAGACCCTTACTTGTTATGCCTTGGCTTTCCTTTCTTTTCCATGTCTAGCCTTGCCTTGCCTTGCATTGGCTTGGCTTGTATTTCCTTTCCTTTCCCTTCCTTGCCTTGTCATGTCTTGTATTTCCTTTCCTTTTGTTGTATTTTCTTGCCATGCCATGTCTTGTCATTCATTTCCCTGCCTTTCCTCAACATGTCATGCATTGCCACATCTTTCCTTTCCTTTCCTTTCCTTTCCTTGTCATATCTATACCTAGAACTAGACTTTTCCTTGTTGTGCATTACCTTGCCTTGCCTTGAAATATCTAGCCTTGCCTTACCTTGTATTTCCTTTCCTTTCCTTGAATTTCCTTGTCATTTATTTTGTTGGCATTCCTTGCCTTTCCTTTCCGTTCCTTTCATTACCTTACCTTGCATTTCCTTTCCTTTCCCTGTGATGTCTATCCTTTTATTGCCTTCATAACATTGAATTTACCTGAATTTGCATGTCATGCCTTGACTTTCCATGACTTTCCTTACCTTGTCATTCCTTTCATTTCCTTGTAATGCCTTGAATTTCCTTTCCATGCCTTGCCTTGTCATACCTAGACCTACACCTTTCCTTGGCTTGCCATGTATATCCTTTCCTTTCCTTGAATTGCCTTTCCTTGCCCCAACTTTCCATGCCATGCCTTTCCTTTTCATTCCTTTCCTTTCCTTCCCATGCCTTGACTTTCCTTGAATTTATGTGCATTGCCTTACCTTTCCATGTCTGTCATTTCCTTGCCCTGTCTTGCATTTACTTTCATTGACTTTCCATGTCATTCCTTTCTTTTCCTTGCCATGCCTTGAATTACCTTTCCGTGTATTTCATTTCCTTTCCTTGTCTTGTCATACCTATACCTAGACCTATACCTATACCTTTCCTTTCCATGCCTTGTCTTGCCTTGCATTTCCATTTCAATCCTTACCTTGCCTTGCATTTCCTTGCATTGCATTGAATTTCCATGCAATGCCTTGCCTTGACATGCATTAGGTTTCCTTTCCATGTCTCAAAGTTTGTTTCCTTTCCTTGCATTTACTTGCATTAACTTTCCTTTCCTTGCCATATCTAACCTTCCATTTCCTTTCCTTACCTTGCCTTTCCATCCCATGCCTTGCCTTGCCATGAATTTTTTTTCCTTAACTTGCCATGCCTTGGATTTCCTTTCCATGCCTTTCCATTCTTTTCCTTTACATGTCTAGCCTTTCCTTTCCTTGAATTTACTTACATTTCCTTGACTTGTCATTCCATAACCTCCCTTGCATTGTATTTCCTTGCATTTCCTTCCCTTACCTTGCCATGCCTTATCTTGTCTTGCCTTGATAATGGTTTATGTCTAGGTATAGGTCTATTTCATGGTATAGGTCATGGTCGAGATTTAGGTCCATGTCTAGCTTTAGCTCTAGGTCTAGGTCTAGGTAAGGTCTAGGTATAGGTATAGGTATAGGTATACGCCATGGTTGAGATCTAAGTCATGGTCTAGGTCATGGTTTATACCTAGGCATAGACCTAGACCTTTCCTTGACATGCCTTGCCTTACCATTCCTATCCTTTATTTTCCTTTCCTTTCCTTGCCTTTAGTTTCCATCACTTTCCTTTCCTTGAGAGGGAGAGAGAAGAAGAAAAAGACAATGTGTGGGAGTGAGGGAGAGGGAGATAGAGAGGGGGGTAGAGAGAGAGATAGTGAGAGGAACAAGTGGGGGAGAGGGAAC
>JASDQU010946806.1:7285-31508 GCA_032191745.1 Picea mariana | reverse complement strand
TCTATTTGCTCTCTTATTTTATTGATTGAATAAAGATGGATAACCTTATTCAAGTTATCTTAGTTTATGTGTGTGCTCGATTTCCATTACATACTCCATGCCTTTTGTAAGGTTGGTTCTTAAAGAAGGTTCATTTACTTATCCAATTAGTTGTTTAGGCCATTTGGATTAAATCCCTGAATTTTTTGGTTTTGGGTAAAAAAAATATCACAATTTTCGTGATGTTTCTACTGGTTTTTTTCTCCTTAAACTAGCTATTGAACACTCAATTATGATTTTGGAGTAAAAAGTTGTGACTCCAACAAATTGACCATCACATATCCAACTTGGTGCACCTGATGGCCTCCCATTATATTCTTTTCATTTATGATTTACATAGTGATAAATAGGGGCACAAACCTCTTGTAATAAGTTGGAGAACAATAGCAGATTCACATCTCTTTTGAAAGATTGGTACCTATGTACACAACTATTTAAATATTTTATTCATATTATTATGTCATATTTTTATCTATATAATTTTTATTTGTATTTTTATTTTGAATTTAAATTTTATATTATTTGGAACACACATCATACATCTACCTCCATACTAGGTTGTAAAGTGTGCCTTTCAAGGCAATAAAGTTCGTGATTTTTGCAATATTGTGTGTATTTTTGAAATTTACGTTTTCTTCACATCTCTTATAGAGCATGTTAAACTCCATGTTTTAATGTGTTTTCCACCAAAGTTTTTTTAAATATGGATCATTCACTTTCAAAGGAAAAAATGGGCAACGTATTAGTTCCTTTCAGTGCTACTTAAAAGCCTAGGATGATAGACAAAATAAATTGGGTTGTATATAAAAAATAAAAGAACCTCTGAAATAGATGTTATAGGTTGGATTTGTCCCTAAGTGCAATCAATAATTCTTTGCAGTAGAGATAAATAGTATTTATGTCACTTCCAAGAAAATAATGTAATTTTGTCCGGTTCATTTGAATAAAAATGTAGGATGAGAAACTTTTTATTTGATAGCAGAATGAAGATAGGTGGATGTGATTTCCATCATGTTGGTGAGAAATCCATGTTTCCAAGTCAGTTTAAATATATGGAATTAAGGTCACAATAAGAGGATATTTGTATGATGGGAGCAAGATAATCTCATCTTTTGTACCATTAAACATGCATGAATTTAAGCAATGGGGATATGACCATCCATGAGAGAGTTGTATTGGCACTATGACATCAACATCAAAGCATGACCAACCTAGGAATATAATGTTGGTGTTATTGTCTAACCCATATGTGAGAAGGTACACCCTATAGGTATATGGCATATGGGCTGACATAAACCCTATATCTTGGAGGGCATCAAGGATGAGATTTATTCTTGGGCTATATCATGAATCCCCATAAAATAATCTCCTTTGGTTGAATCTTGTCTTTTGATCATATCCCCCAAGAAAGTTCTTTTGATCATATCCCACAAGAAAATGATGTAGAATACCACTTTCATATAAGCTCAACTCTTAGCATGTTTCATAAGTCATTATAGGAACTTACTACAACTAAATTATTACAATATCTATTGATATGAGTGTCCTTTCTTTCTAGACAACCAAGAGGATTCTTTCCATTCAAAATACATTTCACTTAGTATAGTAAACATGTGAATGAATGTGGATACTTGAGCTATTTCATTGGAGAGAAAACTCGAGTTCCCTTCCCATATTCTTTATGTAGTTTGAATGAAATGCTTACATCTGTTAGCACATGTACCTTTTTAAAAAAAAATGAAATTTGGCCGAGATATTGAGAAAAAAAGTTTACTTGATTTTTTTGCATATTCGAAAAAATGTGGCTTTGGGAAATATTTTCTAAGTTTGGGGAAATATAAAATTTTTGGCTTTATAGCCAATTTAGCCCTGGGTCTTCTTATGATTAAAAATTTATGAATTTTTGGATTTTAGCCAAAAATGTGTTCTTGGGCTTATAGCAGGGTCATATGTTATGTTTGGGCTTATAATAGGGTCATATGTTCAAGAATGTTAGTGCAAGTTTCATACATTCATCAAATCCCAACACATTGACCAAGCGCCAAGTCTCGTACAAGCACAAGTTGCGATCAAGGAAGAAGCCAACAAAGGGGTGTTCTAGCTGAAAAATGCACCAAATAGAATTGGGAACAAGGGTTTCAAATGCTATATGTACATTGAAAATGACTATTCAAACCCTCATATGTACATGTCGTTTTTCTCACATATTGAGCGTCGAGGTTGAGACCATTTACAGGTGCCAATCTCACTGAAGGGAAATCAAGTGTTAAATGTATTGCATGGGCACAAGAGAGGAAGGG
This sequence comes from Picea mariana, assembly GCA_032191745.1. Classification (NCBI taxonomy): domain Eukaryota; kingdom Viridiplantae; phylum Streptophyta; class Pinopsida; order Pinales; family Pinaceae; genus Picea; species Picea mariana. The sequence continues at coordinate 29,169 of JASDQU010946806.1, read as the reverse complement.
AATAGTTTTCATGGAATTGTGGCAACAAGAAACAAAATTGTTGCAACAAAGTTCTACCTACCAGTCATTGTTTTCTTTTATTTTCAGGGGTTGAATCCATATCCCAAGAGATACTATACCTCCTTTCTAGAAAGCCTAGAAAAAACTACCTGAATCATCTAAACCTAGCTATCAGTTCAAAAACAATTTGTCTATCAGAGATCAATTCTCATAGAGGGCCCTCTCTATATTGAAAGGGATAGCTTCTATTCTTAAAGTTGGTTTGTAGGTTACCTTTGTATATTGTTTCTTCAACCCAATGTTTGACTAAGTGATAACAACATCATTGGTGAATATCCAGGCTTAGGAGTAAGATATGCTGCACAATGATTACCCCAAGGAAGATTGCCAATAATTTCTATAAGATATTCCAGAAGGATACTAATTATCATATTTAATTTAGAATAGGTTTCATTCTCATTACAAGTGGTCTTTATATAAAGATAAAGAGAAATCATTGGGTTCTTCAAATCAAACAAATAAATTAAATACAATGGTATAAAAACTCTCCCTGCACCAATAACTAAAAGGATGAGTCGCAGAGTTCACTCATAGGATAGAAGGTAGATTCTTTGAACAATAAAAAAGACAAGATCATATTTGACATGGGTATTATGATGTTTATTTAGATCCCATTTAGTGGCAGTTGCTTGAGTCACCATGAGTGTCTAATATGGAAAGCTATTCTAGACAAGATAGTCATGTAAGAAATTCCATTGTTTGTATTCTCCATGAATTATCACCGAGGTTAGAAAGTTTCAATTATTGTAACTTATGATTATCCTGATTAAAGTTTTCCTTGATTAGTGTATGGTTCTATTACCCAATGAAAGTCCAGTAACATTTTCAAATTGTACTCTTAACATACTCTAGGTCACATATTCTAAATAATCATTTTAAAGGGAGAGTGATAGATGGGGGATCTTCTAATGGTTTGATATATTCAATATTGATTTTATGCATATTATTAATTTCTTATATCATCGTCAGTTAACTTAAATTTGACTATTGGCCCAACTTGGGCAGGAACAAAGTGTTGAAATTGTACATGAGCTATTTTAACATTATTTTTTATTAAGGTAATCCAAATGTGTTTATTCCCATCATTGAATACACTGGTCATTGGCTTAGGTATGATGGAGGAATAGTATATTTATTACATTGGATACAATTTGGGTAAATCCATTGATGTACAATATAGAATTGGTTACATGAGAAATTTTCCAAGTCCTATGGAAAGACAATAACATACACATTTGGTCTTGGATTCTTAATTAGATGCCATGCTCCAATTTGTTTTCTTGCACCATTGATGAAAATTTTACTTGAAGTCATCCCCTCTTGGGTATAACCCTTGGTGAAAAATATAGCCTTGCATGTTTCAATAGATCCACATGTGTTATGCTTTTCCCACTCACACTAACATCCAAGACGATTTCTTCTTGTAGGTAATGGGGTCAACCACCAAGTATGATTCTTCATCAATGTCTCAAACTCACCAACCATAGTTAAGTTTCACTCTTCAACATCTATCCCACTAAAATACCTTTGACACATGCATTGAACCTTTACTACTAGTAAGGAAAATATCTCTCTTATTTCTTGGATGTTGAAAGATACTCTAGAGTTTGTTGGAAAGGAAACAAAATACCAAATTTTGTATCTCAAACGGATGAAGTCCTAGAAAGGTTTATATACAAGATGTGCGGTGCATGTGACCATGTTATTTAGTTATTGATTAATATTCCTATTATTTTTCATAACTGTAAAGTTGTTCTTAGTTATCTTTTATGTCTTGTGATCAACTAAATTTTTAAGGAAATCACCCATGTGACTAGAATAGTGATCAAGGTTCAATTCGTTCATTATTGTTATATTCCTTAATAATGCGCAGTATTGTTCAATTTATTCATCTTGGAAAGAATTTGGACAATGCCACAATTGAAATTTCATTGTAGTAATAAATAATATCCAAGTTTTGCTAGGGTCAGTGGGTGTGAGTGTGGGAAGCCATTTTTTCAAGATATTGATGGGACACATAATGTCACATCATGCAACATCACATGATGAATTTTGGCATCACTTACATCTACATTTTTACCTTTTGGAGTACAATCACACACATGGACAAGGATTTTAAGACTTTGTCTTGTGAAATTAGACTTGGCATCACTAGATACACATTTTGGTCCATTTGTGAAAAAATCCCAGTTTAGGTACTTACCTACACCTAATTTGTAGGAAAATCCTTCCCATACATTTTCCCATGTGCACCTTGAGTGTAGGAAACTTGTATATGACATTTTTTATGAGTGATGTGTGCGCATTACTTTAAGGTGTGAGCCCAAAATCACTAAAGAACATGGTGGTAATATCTCTAACCAGTTTCCCTGAATAATGAAGAAACTTGATCGAAATAATTACAAGTGTTGTGCCCTACCTTGTCTTGAATAGAACTAAATCGGATATGGATAAGGTAAAATAACATATGATAATTTTATTATTCTCCAACAAATGACCATGAATAGGTCGAAGGGACTAATAGGTACATCATAATCAATCCACGAGTGGGAGTGCAAATGCAACACCTATGAAAGTAGATATAATCTATGAGATCTAAGACCTAGGAACTAACTAAAGTCTATCATCCAATAAGGAGATACAAAGAAGAAAGATGTCTAGTTAAGAGCTCGAGAACTTGGAAGAATGTCTCAATTGAAGATGTTTCGGGAAGGTGCTTATGGTCTCATCCAATAAATCTTGGATGCAATCAATGCCAATTTTAAGGTCTAATTTTATACCCAGTAGAAGATTTTATGGTATGTATCCAATAGTTAAAACTTATGCTCAATGTGTGTTTTTGTTCCCTATAGTTCTAAGGCCTAATCTATGCCCAACATTTATTACAAAGTTATGTGCCCCTTAACTTTTTTATAAGCTAACAAATATATAAGGGGTAAAAGTGATCTCTATTCCTTGGAAAAGGGGTTCTTTTTGGGTGCAAATGGATTATTAGAGAAGAAGTCATGCATGGAATGTGACCTATCAATATACTTATACTTTTGGAGTTATTCATTGATAGAATTATGTGCACTCCTATTTAGGAACATCCTATGATGAACTTGTTTGTAGGGTCCTTTCGTAATTGATGAGTCAGTAATAAATAATCCATAATAGAAGTGTCATAGAAAAGATTAATATCTCTTGAGCCTGATAGAAGTGGTGGTCAGGATAAACACATATGAACATTGTGGTGAAATATCATCAAAACTTATAGAGGGATATGCAAACGTACAATGAGAACCATAAAAAACAAAACCCCTAATGCTTGCAACGTTGTCTAGAGGATGGAAACGTTATGTTTCTTTTCCAAATATGTAAAGTGATTATATTAAAATTTAATTAATACATTCTCCTATTATTATATATGGTTTTATACTTTATCAAAAAAATCACCAAGACTTTACAAGGTTTTATAATTCAGTGAAAGATTCGCCAATATTTTACAAGATTTTATATTTCAGTGAAAGATTCACCAAGATTTTACAAGATTTTATAAAATAGTACAAGAGTGGCCAAAACATTGTATATAAATATTATATTATTGATAAAATAGCATTTTAATTCACCCATTTATTATACATATAAATTTAGGGGGGGTTCTTAAAATCACCCTCGGTCTTTGACAGGGATCCCATATTCACCAACAATTTTTGGAAACAATTGTTCAATCTACAAGGAACCCAATTCCATCTCAACACCGCCTGTCATCCCTAGACCGATGGCCAAACCAAAATTGTCAAAAAGTGTTTGGAAACATATTTACGATGTTTTTCATATGACCGACAACATCAGTGGGATCAATTGCTACCACTAGCTGAATGGTGGTACAACACATATTACCATACACCTACTCACGTGAATCCTTTTGAAGCAATACATGAAAAAATCCAACATCGGTTCTCTCATACATTCTAGGTTACTCGAAGGTTCAACAAGTTGAAAAAAATATTATAATACGTGATTCCATTCTCTATACCCCTAAAGAAAATTTGGTGATGGGTAAAAATCGTATGAAGCAGCAAGCCGATCAAGGTCAATTAGAACGTCAATTTGTTGAAGGAGACTAGGTGTTTCTTCATCTGCAACCTTATAATATGAATTTACTCAAAGATGAATATTTTCATAATCTTGCTCCAAAATTTTATGGTCCTTATATAATTCTGAAGCATGTGGGGCCAGTCACCTGCGAGTTATCTCTACCTAGTTATTCTAAGATCCATCATGTTTTTCATGTCTGATGATTAAATAAGGTGATTGGAACTAAGTTCCAAACTCAAACTAGCGTCCTTGAGTTGGATGAAGAAGGTTCCATTTGGTTTCATCCCCAATCAGTCTTTGACCAACGAGAGTATCGTCTTCATCAACACACCATCAAGGAAGTGTTAGTGCAGTGGAAGAAAAAAAATCTAGAATATGCCACCTAAGATCCCACCACCATTATACAACAATTTCCTCATCTCCAGCCGTGAGGAAAACAACGGTTTTCAAGGGGGAGAGCATGTTAGGGACCTAACTGTTGATATTATGGTAGCTGCAGGAGGTATTAACCTCCATGTGTAATCTTTGGCTAGAATATAATTTTTTGGAAGCAATAGAACCCCTAAACAGATGTGTATAAACCCTAGAAGACAAGTCAGCTCAGTAAAAAAATTAATATTAAAGTATTATCTTATAGAAGGAAAATTCATCCCAGACAAGTGACAAGAACCACTATAAATAGAGGGCACTTGAGCTCATTTGTGTTCACTCACTTCACTCACTCTCTTAGTCAATTCTAGTGAAATTTTGGAGCTACAACTGCAAGTTTGGAAGGTACATCTTCTATGGTGATTCTTGGTCTCTCTCTCTAGCACTATCTAGACTAAGATATGCTCCCTATATTCTAGTATCTCTTGGTGATATTCTTGCTGACATATTGAATTATATTGGTGTTATTCTTGGTGATGTCTTAGAAGAAGTGCAACTACAAATGTTGCAGTTGAGTAGTGTTATTTTTTTTATGTTTTTGGGACTTTCTTTCTGGTGCACTATCTTTGGCAAAATGTGCACTCTCACGTTTATATGTTGGTACTATAGATTCTTCAAGAATCATTTTATCTAACAAAGGTTATAGTGCTCGGGGGTGGCTGCATTCCTATGGTTGGGTGACAATATTGTTATATTGTCTATGTTTAAACGAGCACATAAAATATTTTAATAGGTTATGGGCCTAAACTACCTTCAAAATAGTCTAACCACTAGAAGATAGAGCAAGATTTCTTTGTCAATCTCGTTCTAGCACCAATTGCAGCTACAACTAGGGTTTCTAATTTTCCAGCTCCATGAAACCCTAATCTAATTCTATGGGCACCTTAAGTGAATCATATGAACTAATTTATGGATATTCTGGTGTGCCTTAGCCTCATGTACATCTTGGTACCTTCAACTAGAAAAAATGTCAAGGTTGAATTTTTGGGTCAAAGTAAAAGTCAAATGTTGAATTTTGGTCAAAAAAAATTTTGTGGTCAAAGTTGAAATTTCATGATTTCTATCTTGTTCTAATAATTGAATTCTTTTTATTCAGTTTCTAACCTCCTCTTATCAATATCGGGTCTAGTTTCATATTAGAAGACAAATTGAACGATGCTACAAATTTCAAAGGTATGCGCTTGTAGATGTTGGATTACTGAGAGGGGGGGTGAATCAATAATGAGCAATTATACCAATTATTAATCCTTTAAACCAAAAAGTATATTATTTTACTTATTCAACCATGTTCATTTGTTCATTATCAATATCTCACTATATCATAAGCATTAACAATCATCAATGCATAATAAATAATAAAAAACACATCCATAGAATGCACAGTACACCAATATTTACATGGAAACCCAATGCGAGAGAAAACCACGTAATAATTTTCTTGTATGTCAAGAATTACATTCAAGGAAGGACCAACTTCCAATTCTCCAGCTACAACTAGAAGGAGGCTCTCACCCCCTATTTTCTTAGGCTACAAACTGAGGGAAGCTCCAACTCCCCAATTCTCTAGCTACAACCAGAAGGAGGCTAGAACCCCCTATGTTCTCCAGATACAACTGGAAGGTGGCTACATCCACCTATCCTTTCGCCATCTAACCACCCTTAAATATAAGTAGAATTATGGAACCATTGTCACACTATCATTGTAAGATATACTGTTGTAAACATGTACCAATTAACCTACACAAAACAACCTGTAACAACCTATAATAAACCTGTAACAATGACCTGTAAACAACATGTACCAATAACATGTGCCAAAATGTACCATGCATCAACCTGTACCTCAACCTATACCATAAACAAGTGCATCAACCATGCACTGAACCAGTATAGATAAATTATCACAACAACCTATCCAAACAACTTATCACAACAACCTGTGTCATCAATATTATCAACAAAATCAGATCTACTCACCTATATCAATCACCACGAAAAATATAAACCATATGCACAATATCACCAAGATGTGAATCAACCAATCATATCACAACAACTCATAATCATCAACAAGATCAATATGTTCTTCTAATAATATACCAAGACAAGTATGGTACATCATCCATAAACCATGTGTCAACAATACTACTAACAAGTACATCCAACCATGTACCAAGTATTTACCAATCATGCATCAAATACACATCAACTATGACTCATAAATATGTACCAACATCATCAACTATACACATAATGTATGAGCCAACTCATCAACTACTTGTCTCAGCCATATACCCAACATGTACCTCAACCATATACCAAAACATATCCCAATATAAGCATCAAACATTCTCTAGCAATACATCACGCTATCCATAACCAAATACCATAAAACTTTACATCAAACCATGTGCCATAACCTCACTTTTATGTAGCCTCAAGGATGTATCATTCATAATCCAATCATATACCAAGACCACTAACAAGTGTCTCTCACAATGCACCAAAATATATGCCAATAAAATAAACTAAGTGCGCTAACAATAATAATAATAATAATAATAATATATTTTTAAGGTCATAGAAAAGCCACACCAAATTGGTGTATCACACCCCCTTGTTTGTTGGACAAGGGAACCCCCTCCGCCTAGCAATTTGACTGGTAAAGTCTATGGAGGTATACATACCCTACCCCCCTCTTAATTTGAACTTGTGACCTCTTAAGGGGAAACACATGTTCTTAATCATTAGGCCCCACATGTTCTTAACCATTAAATATACTTCAATATATTTTCCTCAAAACCATTCTACAACAAGCCCTAAAATTCCAAGATGGAATCCAACAGATTTACAAGGAAAACCCTCAACTAGATTCATAAGTTCAACACTACACATATGAAAACCATACATTTTTTCTTCTTGTAGCGTTCTACTGCCACAATTTTTCTGTCGCACTTTTTATGTCCCAGTTTTTCTTTCGCACTTGTTTTGGCGTGGTGTTTCTACCAAAGTTTTCCTGCCGCACTTTTTCTGCTGCACTTTTTTAGTCACGCTTTTTATTCCTCACTTTTCTGTATCAATAATACCTACCCAAATAACCTTTCACATAATAGATATTCGATGATATTCAATAGGTGCTAATGGGAGACCCTTTCTCTCTTATTTATACTCTCCAAGAAGCTTCCTCTAAAAGTATCAACTTTTGTCCACTTAACCACTTTGTCCACTTAACTTAACCAATTTCTATAAATAGTAAGTTGTCCACTCCTAGTTGCAACTAACTTTATTATTTAATTAATTTTTTTTGCAACCACTTTGACTTATTCATAAATAGTAAACTCACCACTTCTTGTTGCAATCACTTTATTATTTAAATAATTTCTCTTTGCAACCACTTTGATTACTTTGTTATTTAAATAGTTTATCTGTACTCACAACTTCTTGTTGCAACTAACTTTTCTATAATTAATCAATTCATAGCTTCTTTTCCCTTAACTAACTTCTTATTGCAACCACTTTATTATTTAATTTATTTCTTGGTCAATCACTTTGACTATTCAATCTTCTTATCACAACTACTTTTCCATAATTAACGAACTCATAACTCCTTGTTGCAATTAATTTATTTTTAATTATTTTCTTAATGCAACAACTATACCCAAGATTAACTCCTAGTTACCATCAATTTGACTAGTACACATATTCTAGGAGCTTCTAGAATAATTGACTTCTATGACCTTCTAGGGGATTCTAGATAACTCATGAGGGTTCTCCAACTTCATATGGCCATAACTCCCTAACCATAAGGATTTATGTGACATTCCACATATCACCGAAAATGGCATGAAATATACTATCCATCTAGAACAATATTACTTCCATATACATTGATATTCATTACATTATTCCTTAACCAAAATTGGGTTCCCATACATATGGATCTATCAGACATACTCAAGGGTTGACATCAATCTCTAAGATTTGAAATCAATCTACAATATCACTCTCTAAAGGTTGACATCAATGACAACTAACAATCCAAACCAATTATCCATCAATCTAAACTAATTGTCTGAAAATCTCCCCCTTTGACATTGATAGAAACACCAAAATTGATGGAAAAACTTAGTCATGATAACATTCATTCCCATACTCGTCATCAATGTTTCTATCTCTCCCCCTTTGAAATCAATGGAAAATGATATCTCTCCTTGGGGATTCTCCTCATGACTAAACTCTCCTTGGGGCTGCTCCCCCTATCTAAATGCCTTTCATATTTTCTCTGTGTTTCTAAGCCTTTGATTACTCTCTCTCCCTTCATATGAATAATATATCCCCCTTTGAAAAAGGGTATCACTCTGATGAAACATTGAATTCATATCTTTGATTCTTCCCTTGTGACAATCTCTCCCCCTGAAAATATGCCTTTGTTCTCTCTCTCCAATCATCTAACTCTCTATCCTGCATCTGATGAATCTCTTTCCTTGGAATCATATCTCTATTCTTACCTCTCTTTCTAACAACTTCTCTGAATGATATTGCTACCTATCTTTTTGGTTATGTTTCTCTCTCTTGACTTCTCTACAAGATGTTGTGTAGAAAAAATATAAGTCTTTGTGTACGTTCTACCTTTTGGAGTTATTATCCATTAGTGCTTCCTTCTGTAATAAAATGACATATATGAAAAACATTCAAGAATAAGCATTCAAATATTCCTGTGTAATTATCATCCATTATGATAGTCTTCCTTTCTCTCTGAACCACACTTTGAACGAATCTATGAATCCATGCTCTCATCCACTATCATATATCTGTCATATAAGTGTTCTTATGAATCGATATTTATCCATACTTTCCAAGACTCAGCTACACAAATGTCCATAATGTTGACCCATCTATCATTGTACTATCATGAAGTATTTACTACTATAGCTAATTAATCTATCATACTGTACTTTCGTTAATCGACTTATCTAAATCTATCTACTCAAACTATGCAAGTTACTCAAGGGATGGTTCTATAGTATGTCTCACCTACCACATAGACTCCCCCTATCTATTATTCATATTACATGGGATTATCTAATATAGATGTCTCATAACAATTCCTTCTTTGATGCAGAGTCATCATCATCTTCCTCGGTACATTCATCATCTCTCGGAACTATGACTTCTTTCTTTCTGTCTGTGGATTCATCTTTCACTAGAATACCTAAAAGTACAATATCTTGAACTTGTTCCTTATTTACTTGTCCTCCTTTTATTTCATTTTTTTTTTCAAACCTTTCTATATCTGACATCTTCCTTTTTCTTTGTAGATTTGTCTTCATCTCATTTTATTTCCAATATTGCGATCTCTGGGACATGGTCTTTGTTCACCTTTCTTCCTGCTTTCTTATCCATACTTTCTTATATCTGATATCAGTGTTATATTTCATGGAAGTATCGATCATGCTTCTACAATCATGAGATATGTGTCCATAGTTATGAAATTTGTAACATTAAATCTTACGTGGGGCCAAATAATCATTTATTGCTTGAACATTTCTTTTATAATCCCTGCAGTCTGCAACCTTATGTCCAAAGTTAGTACAATGAAAACAATGACCATAAAATAAATTTACATACCTGAGAGTGAATGATATTATTTGTGGTGTTGTCCTTCTGAATTTTTGCCTTAACTAGTCATGATCATGATTGAAGCTTCTTTGTCAATTGAACATGGATGGTTTTATTGAAGATGTATCTTTATTAGTTTTCTTAGATTCTAATTGACCATGATTCCTTCCTTTGATTACTTCTGCATAACTCTTTCTCTTTTCTTCATTCTTCTTTTCTAGCAACCTAGAGTGCTTCTCTTCATTCTCTATAAGTGATGCAGATGTTTCTGTCTCTTCAACGTTCTTGCTGAGATTGACTATTTCACTTCCCAATGTGACAAGTTATTCTTCAAGCTTCTCAACCTCTTCTTCTTTCTTCATTATCTGAGACTTCATGACTTTTTTTTTTCTCTTTGCTTCTTCAAGATGGATTTTAATGGGATTATTTTTGTTTCAAGTCCTTTCTCTTCTTGACCAAACTATGCCTCAAGATGGTTTATATTGTTAATTCTTTCCTTAAGATGATTTGTCAATATCTTCTCTCTCATTTCTTCTTCTTCCTTATGTGCTTCTATGTTGGCTTCCAAATACTACTTTTGATATTCAATATATTATTCGATCTTTTTGGCTTCTTCTAGTTGAGCTCTTAAGTTCTCGATGACATGTCAGGCTTCTTCAAAAATATGAACACTTTCCTTTTATTTCATCAATTCTTTCTTAAGTAATTTGTTTTCTTCTCTTTCTTTTATTAGTTCATATAAATCACTGATTAGTTCTTCTTCATAATTGTCTTCTATTTCAATTAGTTTTTCTTTCTCATTTCCTTCATGGCATTCCATTTCAAGATGTATGTATTTTTCACAATTAAAGAAAAACAACATACTTCTATTGATTATTTACTCTTCATCTTCTGAATCTATTTGACATGATGAACATATTTATTCTTGATAAGTATTTGCATCTTCTTTGACATTCTCTGACTCTATGATGGGTGAAGAATAGATATTATGGAAGTTATCCCAAAGTTATTTAGCTGATGAAAATTTACCCACTTTGTCCTTTACTGAATCATATAGTCTTTCCAAAATGAAATCCATTGCAATTTTGTTATTTATTTTCAATTCCATCTTTGATGTAGTCTTTTCCCTTTTTGAACTATCATATCCTATAACAACTGACTGGCAAATATCATACCCCTGTGCCTTTAAAAATACTTTCATCCTTCCACTCCATGTATCATACTTTAAACTATTCTTACCATTAAACAATGGTACTCCATTCTCAGAATAATCCATGATCTCCTTCCAGTGGTTAAAATGTTCATTTAGGTTTCTGTGGTGAGAAATATGTTCAGAAATTGTCGGAAGAACCACATTATTTATGACATCTTGTTTCCTGAAGGAACCTGCTTTGATACCAATTGTTGGATTACTGAGAAGGGGGTGAATAAGTAATGAGCAATTATACCAATTATTAATTCTTTAAACCAAAAATTATATTCTTTTACTTATTCAACCATGTTCATATATTCATTATCACTATATTACTCTATCATAAGAATTAAGATTCATCTGTGCATAATAAACAATAACAAACACATCCACACAAGGCACAATACACCAATATTTACATGGAAATCCAATTCGGGAGAAAACAACAGAATGATTTTCTTATATGTCAATAATTACATTCAAGGAAGCACCAAATTCCAATTCTCTAGATACAACTGGAATGAGGCCCCGACCACCTAGTTTCTTAGGCTACAACCTAAGGGAATGTTATAGCAAGGTTTGCCTCAACCTAGGCAAATTTGCACATAAGGCCTTTTTCCATGTCCCTATGCAGAGTCGAAGTCCCTTTTTGCGGTTCCCAGAGATAAAAATAATATTTTTCCACATATATGTGCCCTAAATATTATACATCGTGCATATATGCAGGTTGCACCATTACAACCCCTGTACATTTGGTTTTGTGCCCAAAATTAAAAAATGGTGCCGGGTTTCCATGTCACGTCACGAGATCCATGATCCTTGACCTTCCATATACTAGAAAAATTCTGACTCGACCCTTCAGTTCCATTTGAAGGCTATAAATGGGCCATATACAAGTTGTGGAAAAGAGAATAAGAATTCAACTTTCAGAGAAAAGTTACTCTGGAGAAATTATTCACTTCATATTGAGTCTGCATCCCTTTATCCTTTTAAGTCTGAACACATTTTTCATCCTCAAAGCTCTTCCCTAATTGATTGAAACCTCATTGTATCTCTTATATGAGCTTGCCTTTTGTGGAGGATTGAGGTGGTGGAGGCCCATCTGGAAGGGACTTAGTTTCTCGATTCCAAACTGTGCTGACACAAAAGTTTGTAATTCATACACTTCTATTGATTACATTTTAATAGAAATACTCTTTTCTAGTCCAATTAATGTCTTGAAAATATTTAAATTGTTATTCCATGGGTATATTTGTTTTGAATATTGATGGATTATGCTATTGAATGTGATAAATTTATACATTATTTCCACATGCTTGTGTTTCTTGGTTGTTGAGGACAAGTTGTAGGTGTATTTATTTGATTCAAGTGCTCCACGATGGACTTCATCGAACGTATCGATGATGTAGGCTCCTTATATTGTCTTGTTATCATATTTTTTTATATATAATACTTGAGATTAGAGTTGATTTTTTCATTCATTTCCCTCTATTGTGGTTTACCCCATGCCATAGAGAGATTTTCCTCGTAACATAATTGGAGACCATATTGGGGATTGAATCCTCTTTTAGGTGTTTGGAGTGTTTTGTTCCTTTGATTGCCCTTGTTTATATGGATTTTACTTTCATCTGATTGCTTGACAGCCTCGGTTCATTTTGAGTCTAAGTTTCTTATCCTTATCCTTAATCTAGCAGTGTTTCAATACATATACATGGGTTTTTTCCTAACAATCACGTACATATGTGTGTTTTCCTTCTGCAAGAAGCATATATACGTGTTTTTCTCCTGAACATTCATGTACATCATTCTTGTGTGCTTGGTTTCTGAATTTGAAGTTTGTTGGGTAAATGTTGATGGTTCTTGAGTCTTCTTAGGTCTCTGTTATGATTGTTAAGCATCTGCAAGGTGATAGGAAACCTTTCTTTGGTTTAATTTTACGGAGGTTCCTTTCTCATCATCCTTTTCATTCATTGTCCTTGCATATTGGGCTTGGTTTTTGCTTCTTGATATCCTACTTGGTTTGCCTCTGATTACATTCAATAGAATATTTATATCAAGTTGTTTTTCAGTCATTGGATTTTCATTCTTTTATATTGAAAATACAAAAATAATAAAGATTTTGCATTGTTGGCATTTGATCTTTTGGGTTCTTATTGTTGATATTAGTACTTGTATGGAAATATTTAATCTTATTTTGAATTGGAGAATTAAATTGAAAATTGGATTTTGAAAATCTTATCATTTATTGTGAATTGAAGTTAGGAATTCACATTTTATTCATATTAATTTATTTTACTTGCTTAGTCATAACATCATCAGTTTCACTACCACACCTTTTTGAGTAAGCAAGGCCACTAAAAGAAACATTGATAATTTAAAATTGATTAGAAACGATTTTATTTTCTAGGGTGCACAAGCTAGCTTAGGATTTAGAGCCTTAGAATATGATTTTTCTCCAAGGATATTAAATAAACATATGTTTCTGACTAAGGGACTGGTGAAATCCATTGTATAATTGGTGACATGAGGAGGCTCCTCTTACACCAGAGTTAATCATGAGGTCACATGAATTTGGTTGAGGGGATATCCCCCCAATACCTTCTTAGCATCATATATATTTTCTGGGATCTTGTTAGTACCTTTACCTATGTGATAGGTGGTGCTTTAGAGGTTTTTGGATTTGTTACCATACCCATACGATAGACATGACTTATGAATGTTATCCTATGCATCGGTTATATCGTGGTTGCTTAGTTGTTTGACATAGGTACCACATAGGTTACTAGAAGGGGTTATTCTGCAGGTACCCTAGGTCAATAAGGGCCAGAAAATACACAACCTTTATGGAGGATTACCACTCTCAGGGGATTTGACTAACTGGTTCTTAATCCCATGAGGGCCCTTATAACTGATTATGATACTTATTATCTTTTGCAGGGAGTCTCAGGCCCCTCTTGGGCGAGGCATACCTACTTTAATGAGGGATGCCCCTTTCAACCAATTTATCTTGTTTGTGTGCATATTGGCCTTTTGTTTATTTTTGTGTTCTCTTTCATTACTTGTTGGCATTAGGATTTGTTGTTATATCTCAAGTCTTGAGTCATCGTGGAGCTAGACTAGCTTCCCTACAGGTCTTGTTGTTTGTTACGATTACCACCACATCTTGAGTCTTTTCCTTTTAAAAGGTGTAAATTTATCAAATGTGGTACACACACCTCTACTTACCAGACTTGTGATCATACAAGGATGAGTACTGAATCGAGTTAGAAAGATACTGGGATTTGTTCGAATCCCATACCCACTATAGTTAACTACACTCCTTCGACACCTTCAACCACAATGGTTGTAGTGCCGTAGGTTCCTATATTCACTCATGTTCATCCTATAGTGAATGCTCAACCTATAGCAATGAACCCTTTTGCATCCCTTTGTCACTCGCTAGGATACAATATTCAATCCATCCCTACAGCCTCTCGCCCTTTTTCTTATGGTATGTCGAATTTCACGTCGCAATTTTCATCCTCTATCCCAACATTTAATCCGAATACTAGTATTCGACTTGGGGGAATGGCCCATCCACATAATCCATTCTCATTTGGTGGTGCTCATATCCCAAAAATGACTCCTACAGTTGGAGGCATTCCTCCTTTTCACCCCGGGTTTAATCCTAGTCCTAATGCTCTTGGATGGAGTGGTCAACCTGGTGGACAATATGCTTCTTAAAGTCCTTCCTTTATGAATAAATCCTATACATCGATTCTAACCAACACGTTTGGCATGAAGAATCCACCTCTATCCTCCAGATTCACACCCAGAGGAGGCCAGTTTCATACCTTGGGAAACTCCCAACCTAGACCTACTCCAGCTGGGGGAAATGTTTACAATCCTCATCATAATGGTCCTACTAGAATGGTTCCCAACCAACCCTTGATGAATCAGTCCATAGGAGGGTCTTACAATCTTGGACAGGGCCATGGTACATACCAGAACCTTGGATGGTCTGGGATTCCCCCAAAACAATCTTTCCCGAGAGCTTGGGGCTAGATGTCGCAACCCCATCTCCCTTTTCTGGCCATGCTCAATATGCCATACTTATCTAGATCAATTAATGACCCCGTGCATCATGATCCGACATGGCCCCGCATCCCCACCAAGCTTCCTTCAGATATTACAAAATTTGAAGGAAATACTGGTGAGGATCTTGGTGATCACGTCACTTCTTTTCATCTTTGGTTCTCTTCAAATTCTGTTAATGATGATTCAATTTATTTAAGATTGTTTCAACACACCCTCATGGGGGTCCCTATGAAATGGTACATAGAGATAATAGGGGGGACGTATGAAACTTTTAATCAAATGGCTTTATTCTTCCTCATCCACTTCCAATTGGTGGTTGGTTACAATGTTGACATAGAACTTTTTTCGGCCTTCTGTTAGGACAAAGCCACCCATATCTCGGATCACATCCAAGAGTGGTGTAGATAAAAGAGGTTGATCAAGGATTACATACGACCAAAATTCCTTCTAGAGTGGTTCCTTAAGTCTCTACAACCTCATATTTCGAAGGATGTTTCTACATCCAAGGTTACATCTGAGGAAGAAGCAATTTTTAAATCCCAATAGTTAGATCTTATATATGATCATTCTGGAATGTTATATGAGATTCTTCCAGATGCATCGAATTAAAACTATGACCCTAGACAAAATCTCCGGCCTCATGTCGATGGAATTGTAGGCTCTGCCAATGTGAAATCTGCAGACTTGGTGACAAGCCAGTTGAAAGAGTTGTCAGTAAACTAGTCTGCAGGAGGGCTAGCTTCGTCTATGTCATCCACTCCCACTTAGTCAGCGGATGTACATTCTATGCAATCCTCGACCAACCCAAATGGTAACCAACAACCAGGAAGGAATAAAAAGAAAGGATGTGGTAACAATCGTAAGGGTGGGAATAATAATAATAAACACAAGGACAATGGTAGTAATGAGAAGTCGAATAATAATTCTGGTGAGAGAAAGAAATAAAGGAAGAAGGTGAAGTTTCTCTACAAGATTTGTACAGATGATCACCTTACCCACTTGTGCCTCAAACTTGCGGAAGCTATGAGGCTTTTATTTCTACTTCCCACTTTGCTAACTAATCCTTTTCCACATAATCAACACATGGCCTCGAGCTCCTCCATCGCTAGAAATGTGGTGAGTGGGAGTCAAAACCCATCAACACAAAACGATGACCTTCTATGCATCAATATGGTTAAGTATGAGGTTAATATAGCCACTCGGTCTCACGATTACAGTTCTTCACAGACTGTACCTGGTATAGAGTCTCCCCCTCCTCCGAAGATGCCTTTATAGATCGAAAAACTGGAGCCCTCGCCTTGTCTTCCAAAAGGATTATTAAAGTGCTCTACCCATAATCCTAATGCTAGAGCCACCCAAAATTACTCTATTGTTGAGGATATGGGTCAAACCCATTGTGCGATGTCAACTATGGAGGTACTCCAATCGTGTCCTTCACAAAGGAATGGCTTGTTATCTATGTTAGGATATTTAGATCTGAATGGATCTATGGTTATCAAGTTTGATGTTGCAAATGTGCAGCCTCACTTTCGTTACCATGTGGAATTCCAAATCCACATGGGTTTCTCAAAGGATACCATCAAATGTACTATTAATGATGAAGGCTCTGCAACATGTGTGATGTCCCTGGTCCATTGGAAAGCCCTCGGCTCTCCGACCCTCTCTCAATCTCCAACCATGTTGACTACTTTTTAACGTTGTTCTTTCTTCTCTCAAGGTATTCTTCCTGCCCTCCCGATCTAGTTAGGTGGATGTTGAGGTGGTTGATGTGCCCCTCGATTAAAACTTGTTACTATGATGAAATTGGACTTATGCTACAACTACAATTGTATCATCTGTCTTTCGTACTCTTTTCTTTCCTCACGATGGGAAGATTGTGATGATCAACTATTTTTCCTTTTCATATGTTATCCCTATTGCATCGGCTGGACTGTCGATCCCCGCGATCGACAATTCTCAGTCGGAAATGAAGAATATTGGTGTCAGAATGTATTCATCCCTTATGACTACCTTCAACTTTGTGGCACTAGTTCATCATATCTATGCCATGTACAGTAGGTCTACTTCTTCAATTAGGCCTATTCCTTTCCGCAATCTGTATTTTAATAAACCTTGGACCCTACCTTCCTCGACTGCGTCTTGCGAAGGTCTGTCACATAATGGAATGGATATGCCACTATCGACAATGAAGATAGCGTATTAGGACTTTCTTGACTCTTCTATCGATCCAGATCATGTTACCCCACAGAAGGACGAGGAGAATCATGTTATTGATATTGTATAAGCCACTTGATCATCTTTTTCATGTGACTTCCTTGATGATACTTTAACCTTGGATGAATAAATCATAGAGGCCATGAATGGTTTTGACAGGGCATGGGATGATATGCACCATCGCTCTTATTTTCTCCCAGAGCTTGCTAGAATTGAACAAGATGATTTTAGATATAGCTTGAGTGAGATAGTCGGTCACACCTTAGTTCCACTTGATGCACATGAAATTTATGCTAAAGGAAACATGGTGAGTACCTCTCCTACTATCACGATCGATATCTCTCATATTCCTGGAAAGGTTGAAAATGTATACATTGATGCAGATTGTTCACTGGAAACATTGATCTCTTCAAAGAATTTTTTGATGTATTTGCTTGGTCATATGAAGAAATGCCAGGAATCATCCCTCGAATTGTTGAACATGAGATTAAAACCTACCTGGATTTTAAATCTATTCGGAAAAAACTCACAACTATCAATCCTAGGAAGACCCCTGCTATTAAGGTAGAGGTAGAAAAACTGCTTAATGATGGATTTATCTACCCAGTTCCCTTGACTGAATGGGTATCTAATCTTGTTCCTGTGAGTAAAAATCAAGGAAAAACTTGTGTATTTATGGATTTTTGAGACCTGAATAAGGCCTATCCCAAAGACAACTTCCCAACACCCTTCATTGATCACATTCTCGATGAGTGTCCAGGAAGCAAAGTTTTTCTTTTATGGATGGATTTTTAGGGTATAACCAAATTCAAATTAAGCCCAAGGACCAACATAAGGTGAAATTTATTTTTCCTTGGGGTACATTCGCATACCAAAAGATGCCTTTCAGCCTTAAGAACATCGAAGAAACCTTACAACGAGCTATGACCTTCACATTTCACGATCTCAAGAATATATTCAAATCCTATCTCGACGATCTTGTTGCTCACTCCCATAAGAGAGTGGATCACCCTACACACCTTCATCTAGTTTTTAAAAGATGTCGCCATTACCATATTCGTTTGAACCCTCATAATTTCATTTTTTGCGTTAGGTCAGGTCGACTTCTAGGATTGTTAGTCTCTGAGACTGGGATCATGGTGGATCCGTTAAAGGTTGAGGCAATACTTCGATTTTCTCCACCATGCACTATTCATCAAATTCAAGGTTTACAGGGGAAAGATAAATTTTTATGATGGTTTATAGTGAACTATGAAAATATTACTAAGGGTTTCATGTGTCTCTTAAAAAAGGACACTCCTTTTATCTGGGATGAGTGAGTCCAATAATCCTTCAATGCTTTGAATAAATCTTTGGTATCGACGCCTGTGTTGAAGTCTCCTAACTACAATAGATATCACCTGCTTTATATCTTTGCGTCCAAAGAGATTATTGGTATGGATTTGGTTTAGGAGGATGACAAGATATGTGAGCCCATCATTTACTATCTTATTCAAAACCTAGTCGACCCTGAACTCAAATATTCTCATGCTGAAAAGATAGCTTTGGATGTCGTTCATGCAGTTCAATGATTGCGACACTATATATTGCTTTGAAAAACTAATATGGTTTTCGATGTAAATCCATTTAAATATGTCCTTACTAGGTGTATCATAGGGGGAAAACACAATAAATGGATTGTCATTTTACAAGAATTTGATCTCAATTTTTCCTCTGCAAAATCCAAGAAATCACTAGTTTTTGCCGAGATAATATCCAACTTCCCTTGGTTAGATGAGGATGTTATTCATGTTGATTCATTTGTGGATGAAAATATTTTCCTTGTCTCATCGCCATACCCATGGTATGGATATATTTTTGTCTACCTTCAAACTTTGAAGTTCTCTCAACATCTCTCGAGAGATGACCGACGATGTATACGATACCAAGATAGGCACTACCTTATAGTCAGTGAAAATATGTATCGTCGAGGAGTAGACAATATATTGCATCATTTATTTACTCATGAAGAAGCTAAGTATGTTCTAAACGACTACCACAGTGGGGCTTCTGGTGGTCATCTATCTGGGCTTGCGACAACCTAGAAAATTTTGCGAGCGGTTATTTTTGGCCATCTAGTTTTAAAGATTGTGTCAAAGTAGTTAATAATTGTCACCACTTCTAGGTTTTCAGTCGGAATATGCGCTCACATCTAGCCCCTCTCCATCCAATAATTATCGTCGGTCGCTTCACCAAGTGGGGGGTGGATTTTGTGGATTGAAACCCAACTTTGGCTAGGGGGCATAAACACATTATCGTGGCTGTAGAATACTTTACTATGTGGGTGAAGGCCATGCCCACAGTTAAATACGATGGTAATACTATTGAATTTTTTGTGTTAAATCAAATTACAGCCATGTTCAGAATCCCGATTGATATTGTCACCGATCATGGCATTCACTTTCATAATGAAATGATGAAAGAATTAGCATCGAAATTGGGGTTTAAACATGGTAATTCTTCCCCTTACTACCCAAAAGATAATGGAAAAGTAGAGTTCGTGAACAAGAATCCGAATACCATATTGCATAAAACTATTAACCATAGCAATTCTCACTGGCATTTCATGCTTAAGACTTTGGGCATACCAAACCTCGGTTAAGACTTCCACCGGATTTTCTCCTTTTCAGTTAGTGCATGGTGTGGCGTCGATCCTACCTATTGAATGTGAAATCCATTCTCTTAGATTGGAATTTGCGATCCTACCTGACACTTCCAATCTCAAATAATGTCTCATACACCTAGAGAGTCTATATGAGCAGCATCGAGACGCTTCCATGACTATCAAAGCGAATAAAAGATGTGGCAAGGTCCATTATGATAAGTATGTATATCCTCGACAGTACGTTGAGGGTGACTTGGTCCTTCTATACAACCAAGCCAAAGAACCACTAGGGGTAGGAAAGTTGAAACCCATGTGGCACGGTCCCTATATCATGCGACGTGTCTTAAAAAAAGGATCCTATAAATTACAAGATTATTTAAAAGGGAGTATGTTGGTTGAGCCCAGAAATGGGCTGTACTTGAAAATATATTTCAACTGAGACCCAAGATTGGGCGTAACTCTTTGTATACTAATGCATTTTNTTTTAGTGTATATATATTTTCCCCCTTTTTCATCTTTAGCTTACTTATCGTGTTTTCCCTTGGTTGGGAGATGTCAACGGAGTCTTTGGTATACTTAGGATTCACAGATGGGGCCTATCGTCATACATGGAACTTTGCTTCCATTGCTTGGTTTGTTTACTCACCCGAGGTTCCACTAGTGTCCTCAGGTACCATTTTCCTAGGGCCATTAGCGAATAATGTGCCCGAATATAGCACCATTCTAGAATTTTTGTGCGATGCCATTTCACATGATATTCTCTCTTTATAATTTTTCTTGGACTCCCAATTAGTAGTATGTCAGTTGAATGAAAATTACCGTGTGTGAGACCCTACTCTACCCTGATAATTATTATAAGTACGAATTTTGGAACGACATTTTGATTTTATTACTTATCATCACATACCTAGAATTTCTAATTATGTATCTGATGCATATGCTAATTTTGTTTTAGATTGGCATTTGTCACATAACCAAAGCAACGAAAACACATTCATAAATGTACACATTGTAATATAAGTAAAGTCGAAGAGCAATGTTTTTGTATATTTCATCTCTTCAAAAAATATGGTGTTATAGTACAACATTGGGGCTCACACCCTCAAAATACATATACAATCAATCATACAATAATCATGAAATCTATGCCTATGGCACCAGATGTGTGTCATGATAGCATACTATGGAATTTTTGTTATGCCGAAAGAGATATACCCAAGCAAGGGGCACACCTACCACCTTCTGATCCATCGCCTCCCGCAGATCCTCTACATGAACCATGGGAATCCTTTGCGTCAAACGAGACAGGTTTGCTTGCATGTGTTGAGGCACTCTATCAATGTCCCCTCACACTGGCTCATCTCCCTGGTCCCTCCACCAGTCTCATGGAAGCCCATCTAGTCGTTGTGAACCCACATCAGTGTCACATACATGTTTAGTTAGTACTTGAAATCATACAAAAATATTTTAGTTTTCTTATAAATAAATAAATAAAAATAAAATATTCAAAAACGTTTGCATACCTATGTCTCTGTAGGAAGAACCTGGTGGTAATGACATGTCTGGTAC
>JASDQU010946805.1:8450-28538 GCA_032191745.1 Picea mariana | reverse complement strand
ACAGGATAAGAGCATATCATGGGTTTTTCCCAAGCCTTTACATATTTACATCACCAAGGGGTTAGGGAAACAACTTTTCGAGCATCCAAAACATGGTCCAACATTGACCATTGAGCTGGTTTTATTTAAATCAAGCAAACTACCCTAAGTTCTAACCTAACTTCCTATGACAATTAGCCCAGATTAAACTGTTGGGCTAAGAACTTACTCTATCCTGGGGCTACCTGACCAAGATTAGACAGTCTGGCTAGATTTATTCACTAACTAACCTAGGTCACTTAGCTAAGATTAAACAGTTTAGCCAATATTATTCACTATTCCTATCAACATCAATTTAAAAGAACTCAGCCATTCTTGAAAGGTATGGACCAAGTCACTGCTATTGCATGGGGCTTTTATCGAAATTCTTTTATGCCCTATTTTTTTCTTTTTCTTTCTTTTCTTTTTTCTTTTTCTTTTTCTTTCTTTTCTCAAATTATTTGCAGAATGAAAAATCATTTGACAAACAAAAAACACTAGAGAGATAACATTCTAGTCACCAGTTGATCCTATAAATTATAGGGTGATAACAGAACCGACCATTCGTATTTGTCCTATCCCATTATGACAGAACGTCAATAACCCCCAGGCTAGGGAAACACACAATTACAGTCTGGTTGATGACTTGACATAGTCACCTTCAGCCATGTCTGTATTGGAGGTCCTCCAAACCTGTCCAACTTAGGGAAAATCCTTACTCTCTTCCTTAGGGGAAGTCAACCCAGCTGATACTAGACTCATCACATTTTATCTAGATAGTGGAGAATCACGTCTCCCCACTCTGGTAGCTTTCCAGATACCATTTAAGATTCAGAACATCACATTTCAATGGTGTATCATCGATGAAGGTGCATCCACATGCATCATGTCCAAAATTTTATGGTAGAAACTCATCTCCCTAGAGTTGGTACCATCTTCCATCACCTTGACAGCCTATGATGGTCGACCATCCTCCCTTGAAGGACTCTTCCAAAATGTCCCCATTCAAATCGAGGGAAAAACCATCCTCATCGATATTGAGGTTATCGACACCTCGATCGATTATAATATCTTGTTTGGACATAGGTACATGTACGCTATGAAGGCAATAGCATCTTCTGTGTTTCAAATGATGATGTCCCCCCAGAATAGAAAAATCATCACCATCGACCAAATTACACATTATGAGCCTAACCACTTCACCAATACCGATAATGTCTTGCCTCTTGTCCGCACTAGCTCAGATGAGTATTCGCTCATTGACATGGCCCCCATAATTTTCAAGGATCCATCCTTACTGGGGGCATACGAAGATCACCACCTCTCATACGCCCTTCAACACAAGTGTGTGTAGTATCTTCTAATGGGACCAACACTGAAGACACCACCCTTGCCACTGAGGCCACTCCACACCTCAACGTCCCACCAATTGAAGAAATATTACCTTAGGGATTTCTTGAGAACCCTACTGCACCACTTATCCTTGATTTCCCCCTCCTCCAGGGGAAAATATCGGTTTGGGAGACAATCCCTCAAGCCATTACTCAAATTCCCTTATTTTACCCCCCACTTGGAGTTCAAGCATTTCAAGTAGTCGCGAATATTACCCTTCGTAACATGGTGCTTTCCATCCCTATATGGTATCTACACCCACCTGCCATGGTTCCTCAGTCAGAGGGAATTCTAATGCAGATTCCAGTACAGGTTTCGGTCGCACCACTCTCACCCCCAATTTCCAGCAGCACTGCCATGACTGGGGGTAGATGAAAGAAGAAAGAGCCCACAACTCCACTTCCTCCCCAAKTTCAACTCCACTTCCTCCATCCCTAAACAGATGAGATTCCCTTGCGCTCTCTATGAATCACTTTCTCACTTCACATACCGGTGTCCTTTGATTGTGGCATACCGAGGTCATCATTCAACCCCTATTCAACCACATCCGACCACCTCACCAATGGTCCTGCCCTCTCTAGATACTATCAACATCAACTCCCCTAAACCTGATTCACTTCCCACCCCTTCATGGTTCATAGATAGAATGTCTGAGGATATTCCCCCAAATCCTCCCAATTCTTCGGTTCATTTCCCACAGGAAATATTACCCCCTACTGCAGTTTATCACCCACAGTGTCTGGAMATTTGGTTTATGTCAAGTGAGCCATCACACCCTATATGTGATATCTCCTCTATGTCTTCACCACTTGAGGTAAATCAAACTTTGACAATCGCCCATGTCACCTCCCCGGATTCCCTGTATTCTCGCATTTTCCATTGCGATGAAGATATCCTRGAGGAGCTCACTACCCCCRATTTCCCATGGAATGTGCTCCATCACCGAGCACATTTTCTCTTACGAGAGGCCTTTGAACCTCCTAGCAAAGCCTCCGTATGTGCAATCAAAACCAAGGATTTTATTCCTTCAGGGAATATAGATTGGTTCAACAACCCTATCCCTGCCCAAGATGATTTTGAGGAAGGAAACATGGCCAATATCTCCCCCACCATCAAAATCGACATTTCCACCAAACCATGAATCATAGAAGAAATCACCATTGGCGCCGTATGCTCCCCTGAGGAACTCACAACTTACAAAGCTCTCTTTCAGGAATACCAGGATATTTTTTCCTGGTCATATATGGAGATGCCTAGCCTCTATCCTTCTATAGTCAAACATTTCATCGACACATGGATAGATGTCACCCCAGTCCATCAAAAGCAATGCTCACTTCACCCATCCAAAGTTGTGGCTATCACAGCTAGAATCAACAAGTTACGCGCTACTAGGTTCATTTACCCCATTACATATACCTCATGGGTTTCCAACCCCATCCCCGTTAACAAAAAAGAGGGTATTATCCACGTCTACACCAACTTTCATGATCTCAACCATGCTTGTCCCAAAGACAACTTTCCAACCCCTTTCATCAACCAAATTATTGATGATTGTGTTGGCCACGAGGCATTGTCCTTCATGGATGAGTTCTTCGGCTACAATCAAATGCAAATCCATCCAGTAGATTAGTATAAAACTGCCTTTACTACCCCATGGGGTACTTTTTCTTATCGTGTCATGCCTTTTGGACTAAAAAATGTAGGTGCTACATTTCAACGGGCTATGAATTATGTTTTCCATGATCTTTCTTGCATCATCCTCTCCTATTTGGATGACCTCACTGCTTGATTCGAGAAATGAACTCAACATTTAGACGACTTACACATCATTTTTCAATGATGTCGCCAGTACAATATCCGCTTGAACCCCCTCAAGTGTGTATTTTGCATCATCGTCAGGCACCTCCTTGGGTTCATTGTCTCCCAACATGATGTCATGATGGACCCCCTCAAGGTCCAAGCTATCACATAAATTCCACCACCTAGGAATTTATGCCAACTATAGAGCCTACAAGGAAAAGCTAACTTTTTATGTCTCTTTGTCCCAGATTATGCCACCCGAGCGCATGGTTTCCTCTGCCTACTACAACATGATATCCCATTTCAATGGGATGAACATGCTCAAACTGCTTTTGATGATTTAAAAGAGGCCCTATCCAATGCCCCTTTGATTATTCCCCCATACTATGATCGTGATTACATCCTCTACTTGTCAGCCTCAACTATCTCAGTAGCAGGAGTCCTGGTCCAACTAGGGGATGATGGGAGGGAAAATGTCATTTACTACATCAATAAAAATATTTTAGGACCACCCCTGAAATATAATCATGATGAGAAACTAGCCCTCACAGTTGTCCTCACAGTTGAGAAACTACGTCACTATATCCTGCTTCGAACTACCAAAGTGATAGTAGATTCTAACCCCATGCAGTACTTTCGTAGTCGATGACATATTAATGGAAAATTTTCCCGATGGATCGTCATCCTTCAAGAATATGACCTGGAGTTCTCAACTCCCAAAACCAAGAAAGAACTTGTTCTCTCCGAACTCATTATGTCGTTTCCCTTGGATGCTAAAGGTTCACCCGTCAATACGTATTTTCCAGACAAACACCTCTTCTTCATCCCCTCTGATGACCCCTAGTATGTAGACCTTATCGTCTATCTTCGGACATAAAATTTTGGGTCTCACCACTCTCGAGAGGATCATCTGTGCATTCGCCATCAGGCCCTCGATACCTCCTCATCAGTGATGTGTTATACCAATGTTGGGTCGACACCATCCTCCATCGATGTCTGACCATTGACGAAGCTGATAGAGTCTTGAATGATTTCCATAATGAATCTTGTGGTGGCCACCTCTCAGGTATGTCCACCACCCAAAAAATCATTCGAGCGGGATACTTCTAGCCCACACTATCAAGCGATGTGACAAATGCCAGATCTATGCAAACAAAGCATGAGTGCCACCCACTCTTCTACATCTAGTCATCACCTCTAGCCCCTTCTTTAAATGAGGCATAGACTTCATGACTTGAAATCCTCCATCCAGTAATGGACACAAGTACATTATCATGGTAGTCGATTACTTTACCAAATGGGCCGAAGACATGCCTACCTTCAACAATACCGCTGAAACAACAATGTGTTTTTTCTTCAACCACGTCATTGCCCATTTTGGTTTCCCACTACAATTAGTATCCGATCATGGTAAACACTTTGAGAATAAAATATTCATAGAACTCTCCTCAAAGTTAGGCTTCTCCCATGATTTTTCCTCCCCATACTACCCTTAGTCCAACAGACAGGTCAATACTGTCAAAAAAATCCTCAAAACCATGCTACAACATACCATCAACCAACATAATACCAACTGACATCATATGTTGTTCTCAACATTATGGGCTTGTCACATGACAATCAAAACTGCCACCAGTTTTACACCATTCCACCTCGTCCATGGGATCGAAGCCACCCTCCCTATCGAGTGTGAACTTCCCACGTTACACACTTCCATCAGCCTATTACCTGACATTGATCCAATAGAGCAACGCTTGCTGACCTTAGATTCGCTGGATGAAGATCGTCGATCTTCATTACAAAAAAATGATGCAGCTAAAAAATAGTCCAAATCCACCTTTGACTGCCATGTCAACCTTCGTTCATTTAACAAATGATATCTCATCCTAGCCTACGATATCGCCAATGATACTCTCGGTCATGGGAAATTCAAATCATTATGGAATGGACCCTACATTGTCTAGCACTGCCTTAATAAAGGTGCATACACCCTGGCCTCTCCAGAAGGATATCCTCTCAAAGAACCTGTCAATGGGTTGCACTTAAAGAAGTTTTACACCTGAGCGTAGCTATTCTACCTTAGGCTTTTTCTTTTTACAAATTTGTAGAGTTTTTAGTCTTAATTTTATCTTCCACTCCTCATATCTAATCTACCATCCACATTATTGACAGATGCATCCTCCATCAGCCTACCACATTGGTTATGTTGATGGTGCTAGCCGCTGGACATAGAATCTCGCTTCGGCCGCTTGGGCCCTTTATACCCCCTCACATGAACTGCTCCACTCTAGCAGCATATGTTTGGGCTCAAAAACCAACAACCAAGAAGAATACGCCACCATAATTAGTCACCTTGTTGAGGCTAGTCACTGCCACATTCACACCTTAGTGTTTTATTAGATTCTGAGCTTATTGTCCTCCAGCTCAACAATGTATATCGTGTCCTCCATCCTTTCCTCTTTCGCAAATACCTGCAAGTTAGACTATTATATTGATACTTTGATTCAATTACATTTACACATATTCCATGACAATTTAATCAAATAGCATATAATATGGCTAACCTAGTGTTATATTGGCGTTTATCACATCTGCACATCATCAAATATACATAAGCATCATACATTGGTCACAGCGTATAGATTAGACATCATCAACCATAAAAAACATAAACACATATAGACATAACAAAATCCAATGATATGTATCCATATATATATATATATATATATCTCCTCCAAAATTTCATAAATGTTTACAAAGTACAAAAATATACATCGGCCGTAGGCCACTGAGTCCCCCCACCCCTATAGGTACAAAATGGGTACCCCCTACCCTATACAAAATGGGTATCAACTACCCTGCACAAAATGGGCTCACAAGCCTATACAAAATACAAAAACTGGCACTCATGTTGCCCTATATCTCCCCACCCCAAGTCCTCTATCAGCTGGAGGTGCCCCGCCATGGGGGTCCTCTAGGTCTAGGGGGAAGCTGACTAGTCATCGCTTCCCCTGCTACAACTGCTCGAAATATCAAGGTCTGCAACTCTACCGGTACACCCACACACTGCTCCAGGACCCTCTCATCCTAGATGTGGCCCACTAGCCCTATGACACACCCTGTAGAACCTTCTTGAACCGACAATGAAGGCCCTCCATCCGCCCTCCGACCTCTCTCCTTAGCTCATGCACTGGTCCAACACCAACCTCCTCTAGCCTGCATCTCTGATCTTCCCTTGAATCATAAGTTGGCCCAGCACCAACATCATCTCACTTGCACCGTTGACCTACTCGCGATGGTCGAGATGGCCCCTAGCAAGCCAACTTCTCGACCATCTCAGCCTCATGGCCTCGGGGCCCTACATATGCAAAACAAAAAACCAAATGTAGATTCAACATCCATATATACCTAATCTTATGATACACTATCAAAATCACAAAGCATAAATACACCAATGTACCTGTCTAGTCCCCATCCTCCCCCAGAAGCAACACCATGTCCAGGTCATGTTGGTAGTCCATACCACTGTATGGATACCATAGTATCACCTGTGGCATATGACACCACACACGTACCACAATGGTCATGAAGTAGTGGCCATCCTCTCCCCCCTCATGATGCTCCCATACCTAGGCCCACCACATCAATTGCGGCTCTCGTGGCCCTGAAGGCGCTAACAAAATCCCCGGGTGCAATGGGGGCACCCTCTCCAGAAACCAGGCCACCAAGATGGACCCAAACAAAAAATCACCAGAGTCAGTGGTCTGACACTGTTGAATCTTCCCCATCATCCTAGAGTGCAACATCATCCCCCAGGAAAAGTAGTTCCCATCCATGACCCTCTCCACAATCCTCAGCTGACCTCTCATGATCTGTTGAGTCACCAAGGATCCATAGATCCTCACTACCATGGCAGAGATGCACTGATTCAATATCTCATCCATCGCCTCAATACGGATAATGGAACCTGACATTGAGTTTGGTCTCGAGTAGTAGCATCGTGCCATGTCCGGCAATCTCACATCCCTCGGCAGTTGTGGGTCAGCCGGCAAGTCCATCCCTTGGAAGGGGAGCCTCATCAAGAAGTACACATCCTCCATAGCTTAGAGTGTCAGTTGTTGTCCCCTAACAATGAAGCACTACAGATCAGTGCTCCACATGGATATCAGATACTAAAGTAGGAATGATTGCAACCATATCAAAGGGTAGTTGAATAACTTGAGCAACCCACAGATGCCAAGTGTCTCCAAACGCTGGGCTACTCTCTCACCTCCTCTCAAAAACACTCCTAGTCTTTCTCCCTCTAGTGGACTGACATAGTGCTCTCCCGTCACAAACGAATCACTTGCATCCACACAAATACACTTGTTCAACACTTATCATTCACCAAAAACAAAAAAATTCAAAATTTCAAACACCCTTAACTTCGCCTCCAGTGTGCAACTTTCACCCACATAGGTGCACACATATGCACTCCTGTTCTTTTCACAACTTCATGCTAATGCACAACTTTCTGCGACACTACTGCGCATCAATGTGAAACTGTCACCCCGGTAGGTGCGCACACATGTGCACCTGTCCTCTACACATTTGTGCACTGATGCACAACTGTTTAAGAAACAATTGCACACAGTGCGCAACTATCATCTTAATAGGTGCACATCTAATGTGCACCTCTATTTCCTTCCCCAATGCCCCGATGCACGTTTGTGTCAAGCACAATCACAAATTATGAATGGGAGATGTAATTTTACCCGTGCATCTGAGCACGGTTATTCTTCCTTCTCCCGCGCATTAGTGGGCCCACCCCTAAACCTACCCTTGTATGACCATCCGTACGACCCCTAAATCAAAATTAGGAAATTCATGCTATGTAGGAGGATGGGACCACTAACTTGACTCTCAAAACTCTCAGATCGGTCGACTCAAGCTCCTGTAATCTCCAAAAATCCTCCAAAGGCTCTCGTCAAATCACTATAGCGACGAGTGCAAATGAGGTAGAATTTTGGGCCCACCAGCCATATATAGTCCCTTTTTCCAAACTTCCACACTCAGTTATAGGAGCCCAGACCCTCTCTTTCCCAATCTATCTTTAGTCATGGGATCATGGTCCCACCATCTACATATTCACGTTCCCCGGGTCACCATCTGAACTTGACCCCAGGGGAGCATTTTTCTCACGTCACATCCAGGTACGCATGATTATGTTCAAAATTAGTAGATAACTGTTACATGTCCTTTATCATCAGATATTGTTCATGTTGGGGATTTGGTTTTTATGTGTGTAGGTACTTGGTCATTACAAATAGAAGAACCCCTTCAGGTATATGTTTGACACTGGCATGTAAACATTCCCTATGAAAATCAATTGCATCTCCCAGTCCCACCCTCTGATGTTCACCTTTAGGGTCCTTACTTCCGGCTCTGCAGTACCTTCACCTCTACTGCATTTTGGTACTGTCACCCGGTAGCACTCTCCCCCACATGATTTGTCCCATTCATATTTCCCCTTGGAAATTTGACACTCATCCTGCTTTCACCCCCTAGGGATGGGAGTCTCGGTAGTCTTATGCACTTCCGAGAATAAGCCACATAATTCTTCTCATCATATTGCTACCTTTCCCAATGGGCTCCCAGGTTGTTGCATCTCTGTTATATTTGACTGCACCTCAACAATATCATTAACCCTCCATTTCATCCACCATCAATTTTTCCATCTGCATATTTCCCTACATTCATTTACCTCATACAGAAACCCACCCATGGGGCCCCCACCCTTCACCAGTTCTCTTCACCACTTGTGCCCTCAGAGGCCAAGCCATCTCACATTGAGGCACCCATTTCTGTATATGTACACTCATCCCAAATTATTCTTTATTTATTTGGTAATTGTAAGAATCCTTTGTTTCCATCATTTACTTAGCTTTTTTGTCATCACCCTTGATGACCTTATTTTCCCGGCAACGCAACCCATGTTGGCCTTGGTTGGGGCATCCACTCTCCTTTTTTTTTTTCATTCTGACATCATTCACAAACCATGAGTATCCTAAAGTCCATGTACCCCTGATCTTTGAGTTTGTTCACTTTGTCAAGCCTCTGGCACAATTTAAGCCCATATCTAGTCGTCCCCTTGACACTAGATACAATTTTTACAGTTGTTGCCAATCATCCTTCAAACATACCCCCAACCAAGGGAAGTCTTGAGCCTCACCACATATTGACTTTGTTAATGTTCCCTATCATTCCCTCATCTTATTTCCGTGTATTTCATGAATCCATTTTCTTCTTGGAGTCGCGTCTCCCTTTCTATCGACGTCAACACAGTTTCCAGAAGGGAGACATTATCTTGACTCTCATTACCTATACAATGAGGAGCCTCAGATGAGACAAAGAGAATCATCATTGATATTTGATTCCTTTGACCCCCATAACATTCGACTTAAGAAAAATCTCATGTTACGGTGGGTCTTACTATGCGACTATTCCAGTTGTTTTATACTAGTTGAAGACCTCTAACTTTGTTAGGACATCAATTCCTATGAGTCATTGACACTTATTACAAGCATCCTTACCTCTTTTCATAGTATGTTCACCATTCATAATTGTCATCTGTCATTATCAAACCACCCCAGAGGGCACTATAGTTATCTACATCAACATACAACTGCAGTGACTGTCTTACATTTTGAGTTACATGACACGAGCATGGTTCATGCTCGCCTTGTTTGTATATAGAGTTTATTTTTTCTCCCTAGAGAACAGTTTGGGTCCCATTGTTTTCCTTCTCCCTCCGACGTATCTCTCTTGTAGTTCCTCTCAACACTCTTCATTACAATGGCACTCTCAGTAGAAGAAACATTGATTTATTTCAGTTGTACATATGCTCATAACCTCACACATCACGGGGCATCTGTTATCATTGAAACTTCGTCTTCAACATTGCACGCAAATGGTTACATAAATACAACAATGCCAACAAAAAATAGTTCAATTGTAGCACTAAAATGCATTTCAAAAGGAAAAAACTATACAATTGGGAAAAAAATGATATGTGCAAACTCACTAAATGAAGCATGCACATAGTGCGTGGGCCAAAAAATCCCATAGAGTGCACAATGCACCAAATGTGTGACTGTGTACGAGAAAATCTGCCAACTCCCGTGAAAAACACATTTATGGTTCTTTTCAGCACCCCAACCACTTATGGACCAGCTCCCAACTATATTTGACCTCCATATCTGAGCGAAATCCGAATAGGGGGTTGGTTAAGGACCAATGGGTGCCCTACAGGACCCCTTGTTCGCACTAAGAACTAGTTGAATTTTTCCTTGAAGAAATGATATAAATGGAAGCAATGGGTGCACTAAGAAAAAAATATCTTCATAGCATTGTTATGTTGCCTCAATTTTCCCTTGAGAATCCTCTTTTCTCCTTGGAGTATTCAAGAATCATTGCAATAGGCCATTCCACACACCTCTTGAGGGAATAGGGATTTATTTTCTTCATCATTTTCCATTTTTATTCCATTGTAAGAAGAGATATCCATTAGGGAACTCAATAGCCCTCCCAAGGAGAAAGAGGGGACTCATAAGTCCTCATTTTTCTCTATAGTTTTTTGCCAACTCCTACTGCTTGATTTAATTCATCTCCTCCTCCTCCTCCTGTGGGCGAGCCATGTCCACTTTCTTTCGAGGCATTGTCCTCCTCATCAGTCTCTATGTTTTGAACTTCCTCCTTTTTCTTTTCCTTCTTTGCACTTGATTGTCATGCATGCTCAAACTGGGTGACAAAGGGGCTTCCTATGATGTCAGGGTCGAAGAGTTCTTCATCATCAACCGGTACAAGGAACTCCTCTGGCCACTCCTTAATTATTTTCTCCATGTCTTTGTATGTCAATTTGTAATAGGAATGTAACTCTTCCTTTCTCTTGTATTTGTGTGCAGTGATATAAATAAAATGTGGATATGCATGGAACTTAGCTAGTGGTCTATACTAGTGCAATGTGCACAATTTCATGCATGAGAACGACTCAATGGAAACATTCAGTTGCTGATAGTAGGCATGGAACATTGTGTTTGACTACCATTGCTTCGACATGTCATTCTTATACCATAATGTTGAGAACCTCATGGCCAACGGATCTGAGGGTTCAATCTCCGGGAAGGTAGATCCTTCTGGAATTTTCCAAGTGACAAATGAAATCAACACAAGTAGACAGCTAAATTGGAACTCGTATCCCTAATCCTGCACTTTGCGACAGTATTTCTCAATTTCGTTGATGAGGTAACTCACCCAATTCATCTGCATCCCCTCCACGCATTTTCCTACGAGGTCCACCACAAACCCGGTGACCTGTGTGGGGCAATTCTTTCTTACAATATTTCCAGCTATGAGTTGGCAAGTGAGGCACACTACGCCATCCTGGATAGAGGCTACCTTGTAGCCTCATTTTCCCTTTTCAACTTCATCGTATGCCTCTTTTATGTGCTATGCCAGGGAGTGATCTGAGGTCTTCCCTGGGTAGAACTGCTGAGGGTTGGGTCCCTGCATGCTCAATCCTGTGATCAAGTTGATCAACGTCAGATCCATAGTAATACACCTATCGAGCTAGAGGTATCCGCCATGATAGCATGATAAGAGGAGTTTAATGCAAGCGTTAACCTCCTGATGTTGGCCAAAATAAGGAATATTCATTATGTTAAGTATCGTGGACTGCACCAACTCATTTATCCATTCCTAGGTGATGATGCAAAGCTTCTTCCCAGTGGTATTCATAAAATATCTATGAGGCACAAGGATGGCGTAGTTCTTTTTGTCTCCAAGATTGAAATCACTATTGTTCAGTAGTGGGATTTTTCCCAACTGACTTCCCACTACGTGTATTCCCTTCGGAATGGACATGGTGATCAATGTTTACTCAAAGTCCCATGGAATTATGTCATGGTTAACCATGCCAGCCAAAAACGGGATGTACTCAGGTAAGATCGATGAGATCTACTTCACATTAGCTAGATCGCCGTGATGCTTACTTCACTTCTTGGTTGCGGGGTTAGTACGGCACGAACATCATCTAGTCGAAGGGGAATCTTCTAGTCCCCTGGTCGATGATGCCTGTATTCCTTCAGACATAGCTTTATCAGCCATAAAATTATTAAGGACCTCTTTGACAGACTTCTCTAACTCAGTCTGTTCGCCCGCCATTATCACTTTTAAATGGACAGGTCTGGGTAGGTGAACGAACAGAGGGGGTAAACAAGCAGATGGCGATGTCTAGATTCTGAAATCACAACTTGACACAAAATCAATTCTTTGTTATAAATTTTAATCACGGATGGTGAAAAGTGGTCCCGACGTAGCGTCGGATGGGTTAAATAAGAGAACATCATGACAGATTCTTCCAACAGGCAGGACTGCTTCCATTAACTCGAATGTGTCTGTTATGGCGCGGTCTCAACGTCCCAAATGCGGTCTATTCGCCCATAAATGTGTTTCCCAGCCGTTATGGAGCGTCATTCTAACGTTCGGGGTGCCTCCAATTGTGATATAGCTTCACCGAGGCAAATGCCCATTCTGTGCAGTTTTTCTGTTCTAGCGAGGTTTAGATCCAGCAAGCCTCCCTCCTGCGAAGTTTTCTCTGTAACTTCCTGTAGTTTTTTTAACTTCGATTTCTTCTTACTGAGCTTCCTTGCCTTCTTTCTTGTGATCTGAGTCTCTCTAGTTGTTTATGGAATTATCTTTCCATTCTTATTCTTATCTTCTCCCAGCGTAGTGACTTCGCGTTATTGATGTACTCTCAAAGGGTTCGAAATTAATATTCCTTCCATTACCACTGCATGGATGGATATATTTTCTTCTTGCATGGACAATTCCTTCAAACATTCTTGCTTTCTTTCAAATTCAATATCTAATTCTCTTTCCTTTTGTTGCTTCGACCCAACTTCTTGTTCTTCTATCAGTCGATCTATTTTTCTAGCTATGAAATCCCTTAGTTCTTGCTTTTAATTTTTTTTAGCTGCTTCCTCTGCTTTCCTTCTGATCTGATCTTTCTCAATTCAAGTCTTACCTAGCAAAAGGGAGAAATGGGCATCATTCTCAATAAACTTATTGACTTCAAATTCCTCTTTAGTTGATGTTCCATTGTAAGGTAGCTAGAGAGGTAGTGGGGGGGGGAGGGGGGGCGGGCAGAGGGCCCATAGTGATAATAGTGGAGACCATTCAATGTAAGGTGGACTGTTGGTTGTGGAGGATGATTATGTTCCTGATTTAGAGGTCCTTTCTTTTATCCGTGTTTATACCCCATGAAGACTTTACACCCCAGAAGTATGTACACTCTTCCACGCGGGGGAGTGGAGAGGGGGGGTACCCCCTCTGTGGGGTCCGGGGAAAAGCGGGCCCCCGAAGGAGACATTTCCTTGTAAATGCATATTGTAATTTCATTGTAAATCTAGACCGTTCATTATAAGTTCGCAGATCTAATGGTAGAAATTATGTTAGGGTTTTTTTCCCTAGAAGGCAACCCTCTGTAATGATGGAAATGTATTGTGGCTATGCATTATGGTGAGGATTGTATTATGAGAGAGGAGACTGTGAGAGAAAGAAGAGGAAGTTACAATGGGTTTTTCTGTAGGTTGTATCCCTTCATTTGCTGGATAATAATAAAGGAAGGACTTGGCATTTTCTATGGTGGACGTAGCCCACACTGGGTGAACCAAGTAAATCTGTGTCTCTCTTGTATTGTGTATCTTCTGTGTTTTGTTTCCACATTTGTTTTATTTTATTTCTCCACGGTCATGTTTTTCTAACAACCGGTATCAGAGCGAAAGGTAACTCATAGGAAAAGAGGGTTCCTGGTTCGAGTGGGAGCAATGCTGGAAGATGGAAAGTTTAGGGTTGAGAAATTTAATGGTCAAAACTACCAGTTATGGAAGATGCAGATGAAAGATTATTTATATCAGAAGGATCTATTCCTACCATTGGGTGGAGTAGCAAAGAATCCAATGACCATGAAGGACGAAGAATGGGAGATTCTTGATAGAAAGGCTCTAGGAACGATAAGGCTGAGCTTGGCAGCGTCGGTGGCTTTCAATATTTCGAAAGAAAAGACAATGAAGGATCTGATGGATGCATTGGCTAAACTGTATGAAAAACCCTCGGTGTATAATAAGGTATTTCTAATGAAGAGATTATTTAATATGAATATGTCAGAAGGTGGGTCTGTTGCAGATCATTTAAATGAATTTAATACGGTTACTAATCAACTAAGTTCTGTAAAAGTGGAATTTGATGATGAGGTTAGGGATCTTCTAATCTTGTGCTCATTGCCAGAAAGTTGGAATGGATTGGTCATGGTTGTAAGTAACTCTATCTTTGGTTCAAATACTTTAAAATTTGATGATGTTGTTGGTGTTATCCCTAGTGAGGAAATGCGATGGAAAAGAACAAGTGAGACATCAGGTAATGTGTTGAACATGGAGAATAGGGGAATACAAAAGGATAGAGGAAAGGGCTCAGGGAACCGCGAGAATTCTAGGAAGGGCAGATCCAAATCCAAATTTGGAAAGATAGAGTGCTAGAATTGTGGGAAGAAAGGACATCTAAAGAAAGATTGCAAAGATCCAAAAAAACAAAGAGATGGACAACATGAGAGAAATCAAGAAGAAAATGTAACAAGTGATGTGTTACAAGAGGATTTCATTCTTTCTGTAGATAATATTTCTGAGTCTTGGGTAGTAGATTCAAGGGCTTCATTTCGTGCCACATCCCATAGGAAACATTTTCTAGATTATGTTCAAGGTGATTTTGGACAGGTTCATTTGGGTGATGATGCACCATGCAAAATTGTTGGAATGGGAAAGGTAAAAATAAATAAACACAATGGAAACCAATGGTTGTTGAAAGAGGTAAGACATGTTCCAGATTTCAGGAAAAATCTAATTTCAACAGGGTAGTTGGCAAGTGAAGGTTGTGTATCCATATTTACAGATAAGACGTGGAAGGTCATCAAAGGATCATTGGTGATAGCAAAATGACATACTGACTCTATTATCTCTTTAGCTTCTACAGGAGTGGATACAACAATGTGGCATCATAGGCTGGGACAAATGAGTGAGAAGGGTATGCAGATACTTCACAAAAGCAATTTGTTGCTAGATCTTAAACAAATTGTTTTGGACTTCTGTGAGCATTGTGTTTATGAAAAATAAAAGAGAGTTGATTTCTCAGAGTCGGAAAAGAAAAGAAGAATGAAAGGTTAGATCTTGTGCATACAGATGTATGGGGACCAACTCAAATATCATATCTTGGTGGCTCTCGTTATTATGTTACTTTTATTGATGATGCAACTAGAAAAACTTGGGTTTATTGCATTCAACAAAAATATGATGTCTTTGATACTTTTAAGAAATGAAAATCTTTAGTTGAGAATGAGATGGGAAAAAGTTTCAAGTGTCTAAGATCAGATAATGGAGGTGAATATTGCAGCAAGGAGTTTGATGATTACTGTTCATACCATGGGATTTGTAGAGAGAAGATAGTTCCAAGAACACCACAAGAAAATGGTGTGTCAGAAAGGATGAACATGACAATCATGGAGCGTGAAAGGAGTATGAAACTGCATGTCGATTTTCCCTTATATTTCTGGGCAGATGCTGTAGATACTACTGTTTACTTAATAAATAGAGGACCTTCAAGCTCTTTGGATGGTAGAATTACATAGGAGGAATGGACAAGAAAAAATGTAAACTATTCTTTTTTGAAAACTTTCGGTTGTGAAGCATTTGTCCATATTGATAAAGAAAATAGAACAAAGCTTGAGTCTAAATCCAAGAAGTGTACCTTTATTGGATACAATGTTAATGATTTTGGTTATCGATTATGGGATTATGAAAATAACAAAATCATTAGGAGTAGAGATGCCATATTCAATGAGAAGGTCATGTACAAAGATTGGTTGCAGGGAAAGAAACAGGAAGAAGAAAAACAAGAATACACAGTGCTTGATGAGATCACTGAAAAAAAAATTCCAAAGGAACTTGAAAATCAAAATGCATAACAAAAGGAGAAATAGGTACCTCAAACACCTACAAGTGTTGTTAAAATGACTTCAATTAGGACTATTTTAAGTCTTGTGGCAGTAGAATATTTGCATCTTAAACAGTTAGATGTAAAAACAACTTTTCTCCATGGGGATTTGGAGGAAGAGATTTATATGTAGCAGCCACAGGGGAATGAGGTCAAAGGGAAGGATAATTTGGTATGCAGGTTGAAGAAGAGCTTGTATGGCCTAAAGTAAGCTCCAAGGCAGTGGTATTTGAAGTTTGACAGGTTTATGACAGAACATGGTTATAGTAGATGTCATTCCGATCAGTGTGTTTATTTTAAAAGGATAGAAAATGGAAGCTATATTATCTTGCTATTGTATGTAGATGACATGCTTGTTGTAGGGTCTAATATGTAGGATATAAATATGCTCAAGAAGAAATTAGCCAATTCATTTGCGATGAAGGATTTGGGTGCTGCAAAGAATATCATTAGCATGAGAATAACAAGAGACAGAAAAATTCGCAAATTGACATTGTCTTAAGGTGAGTACACAGAGAAGGTGTTGGAGAGGTTTAGAATGCAGAATGAAAAACCATTTGGTACACCTTTGGCCAACCATTTCAAATTAACTAAGGAAATGTGTCCCAAAACACAGGAGGAGAAAGAATACATGTCCAGGGTCCCTTATTCATCAACAGTTGGCAACTTGATGTATGCAATGGTTTGCACATGACCAGATATTGCACATGCAGTGGGAGTTGTGAGCAAGTATATGAACAATCCAGGTAAAGAAAATCGGGAGGTAGTAAAGTGGATTCTCAGGTATTTGAGAGGTACTGCTACTCATGCATTATGTTTTGGAGGTTCAGACACTTTTCTACAGGGATATGTTGATTCAGATATGGCAGGTGATAAAGACAANAGGTAAAGAAAATTGGGAGGTAGTAAAGTGGATTCTCAGGTATTTGAGAGGTACTACTACTCATGCATTATGTTTTGGAGGTTCAGACACTTTTCTACAGGGATATGTTGATTCAGATATGGCAGGTGATAAAGACAATAGGAGGAGCACCACAGGGTATGTTTTTACTATAGGTGGAACAATAGTAAGTTGGATT
The DNA here is from genome assembly GCA_032191745.1 of Picea mariana. Lineage (NCBI taxonomy): Eukaryota > Viridiplantae > Streptophyta > Pinopsida > Pinales > Pinaceae > Picea > Picea mariana. Next base: position 11,166 of record JASDQU010946805.1, on the reverse strand, counting down.
TCGAAACTGCAAAAGGTTTTTTCACTTTCAACAACAGAGGCAGAGTATGTTGATTCTACAAAGGCTAGTAAATAGATGATTTGGTTACAAAGGTTTATGGAGGAATTGGGAAAGAAGCAGGAGAATAGCAGGTTGTACTGTGACAATGAGAGTGAAATTCATCTTGCAAAGAACTCAACCTTCCATTCGAAGAATAAGCATACACAGTTGAGGTACCACTTCATACGATCCACCTTGGAAGATGGAAATTTGAAGTTGGAAAAGATACACACTAGCCAGAATCCTACAGACATGTTAACAAAGGGAGTAACTAGAGAGAAACTGAGTTCCTGCTCAGTTTCATTTGGTCTTCAAGAATGAATATGAAGATGAGAATTTTTTCAGGTCCAAGAAGGTTCAGAGTCTAGCATATACATCAGCGATGGAGTTGTTGAGATCAGTCTCCAAGTGGGAGATTGTTGGTTGTGGAGCCTCATTATGTTCTTGATTCAGAGGTCCTTTCTTTCAGCCATGTTTATACCCCATGAAGACTTTACACCCCAGAAGTATGTACACTCTTCCACGTGGGGGAGTGTAGAGGGGGGTTACCCCCTCTACGGGGCTCAGGGGGCCTATCCCCTAAGCTGGGGGGTTCGAGGGTGAAGCCCTCAAAGGAAAAATTGCCTTGTAAATATATATTGTAATTTCATTGTAAATATGGACCGTTCATTATAAGGTCGTAGATCTAACGGTAGAAATTATGTTAGGGTTTTTTTCCCTAGAAGGAAACCCTCTGTTATGAGGGAAATGTATTGTGGCTATGCATTATGGCGAGTATTGTATTCTGAGAGAGGAGACTGTGAGAGAAACAAGAGGGAGTTACAGTGGGTTTTGTTGTAGGTTGTATCCCTTCTTTTTCTGGATATTAATAAAGGAAGGACCTGACAATTTCTTTGGTGGACGTAGCCCACACTGGGTGAACCATGTAAATCTGTGTCTCTCTTGTATTGTGTATCTTATGTATTTTGTTTCCGCATTTGTTTTATTTTATTTCTCCGCAGTCCTATTTTTCTAACATGGACTAGGTCCACTATATTATTAAATAAGGGCCACTATGGTAGTTAGATATAATAAATGTAAGAGGACTTCTTAGAAGGTTCTACTTCTAGAATATTCCTCCTCTAGAATGTTCTTAGGTGATGGTAGTACTATATAAAGAGGTTCAAACAATGTAATGGGATATGAAGAGAAGTATTGTATTTGGAGCGGTAGCTCAATAAGAGGATGCCCTCTTGAAGAGGCAAGTGAACAGGAGAGAATCTCTTCCATAATAGGATCCATTGTATGGTGTTTACCTACCCTAAGGGTTTGATAGTAATAAAGGAGATTTTACATATTTTTATTGTATATTTGTTGTGGTGATTTTGTATTTAGTCTTTGGTTCTTAACAAGTGGTATTAGAGCAATTTCCTTTGTAGACATTGTGGGAAAATATTTTTTATTTTTGCAGGTTTTCTTCTTTCAGAGAAGAAAAACGAGGGCCGCAACATTCTAGAAATTTTAGGTATATTTCTATGAAAAATTTGTAGAAGCATGTTTTAGATATGATTTACTCTTAGAAACAACCAAATTGAAAAACAAAATCGTCTGAAACGAAGTTCAGGAAGTCAAGATATTGAAGTTTTAAAATCTGCAAATTTTCAAGGTTTTTTCTGCGAACAACGACACAATTTGTTTTTTTTTTTTAATTTCTGTAGCAGTTGGAGGCAAAATTTGTCCAAATAAATTACATATCTGAGTTACTCTCACAATTTCACCCAATTTCAAAAAACAATCAGCCGAAACAGAGTCCGGGAAGTGAAGTTATGAGCATTTTAAATTCAACTGTTTTTTAGGGTTTTTCCAGAAAAATCCGCGATTTTCTGTCGTAACTTATTGTTCTATTTTTTGGGTTCTTTCATGATGGATGAAGGAAAAAAGAGTTCATAGGGTGCTCAAATGGATATTTCCACTCAAACCCTCAAAGAAATTCTACAAATTACCGAAGAATTCAAATCTTAATTGTATGACACATTGGATGCTAGATTGCATGGCCTCACAAACTACCTCAATGATAGTTTTCGTAGTATTCAAGAATCATTGGATAATATGCTAGAGATATTTCTTATGGAGAAAATCAGGGATGAATATAATCAAAAAATATATGCTTGGTATGATTTGGAGGCCGATTGTGATGATTGGTATATGGATAGTTGTCATTTCTGGGATGACAACCACTTTCATATTTTATTTGATAACTCTAATCCACGTTGTGTAGAGAGTATCAATGTGACAAATAGAGAGCTAATGATTATTACTAGCATCCATCCTGCATATTATACAGTGATACTATTTCTTCCAGAATCTTCTACAACCATTTTCCACTATGTGGATGGATCTTCTTATTTGGATCTACATGACATGTGTCAGTCTTTGGAGCATCATTTTGAGTTGGTTATTGGGTGAAGATATCTTCCATGTAGGGTTCACATGAGAATTTGTACATGGGACCTTGGTTTATAATGGCTGTTGGACTACGACTTCCATTTCTCAATGGGACCATGGTTCTCTAGTCTACTTCAGCATTGTGGTCCACACTTATCCATGAAACCCTAGTATATGGTTGTACAACAAGCATTGAGGACAACGATTTCATAAGGGGAATGGAATGTAAGGTAACTAGAGAGGTATTTGGGGG
>JASDQU010946804.1:11791-28908 GCA_032191745.1 Picea mariana | reverse complement strand
TTGTTCCTTAGTTTTCTAATGGTCAGTGGAGTATGGATAGAAGTTTCAACAATGAATATTAATGTTTGGGAAATGGAAGGAATTATCAACTGCATCAACAATTTTATTTCATTTTTCAAATTTGTTGTGATGAGTCAAATGATCATTATCAAAGGAGGATGGATGGATTATATTACACAAGTGAGGCAGCAGTATCCTCACTTCATTTCTAAATGAACCTGACTTTTGGTTGCCCAAAAGCTTCTTAGTGGGGAGGAAAGATCTACGTAGATCTTTTGATCGAACAATTGATGTTCTCAAATATTTATGAAAAGGTATCCATGTCAAAGATCTCGATGAGATATTTCCAACGTGACTTGAACTGAATAAAATGGATTTCATATGTGAAAGTTATCGTGTTCTAAAGTTTTGGAAAAATAGAGAAAAATGTTTATAGACCCTAACATGTGGAATCACAAGGATGTGACATGTGGCACTGTATGAATGATGACATGGATTATAAGTGAAACACCCCAAGGCCGAGCTCCAGTTGAATTGTAATTATGTTTATAGGCTGGTGAGCTGGTTATAAGCTGAGAGACTTATGTGTTTATTAGGCTGGTGAGCCAGATGCTAAGGCCAATGAGCCTGATTTTTGTATATGTAAATACTCACATCATTAATAAAAATTACATCACTATGTGTAGACCCTCCATGAAGAAATAGCTATGGGGGACTAGGATCCACTAGGTAGGGAAGGGGTTAAGTGTCTAGGAGTAGGGGCTAAGCTAGAGGGCTTACCTCTAAAGGAATTATATTATTATTTCTTAGAGGATAAGGTTTGACTTAACCGTGTTGTCCTAAGTTCCTAGGTAAAGGGGATGAGTGTTAAGTGGATCTCATGCAACTTCAGGGAGACATGTGTCAACCTGGGTGCATGCAGTTTTTAGGTGGGAAAGTCAACCCATTTTGGGGTTCCCCTCACCAGTCTCACGACTCTCATGACTATGAGGACTGTCATGATCCTAACAATTCCTTCACCATGGCATATTCACTCTCACGAGGTTAGCCACCCTGGAAGAGAGCCATATGTCCCACTAATGCATGGGCCATCGTAACATGCAGATACTGGACTTGTCGTGTGTATTTCCTGTGAAGCCTGATGCACTTGTATTTCTCTGAACCCATGTTGTGTCTTAACGGTTGGTTGTTTCTCCCAACACAATTCCTTGGCTAAGCTTGGCTTGCTTCCCTAGTCTAGGTCCTTACCCGTTCCAGATGTTACCATCACCTATGCGTTATCTGAATTTTTTTTGTAGACATCACATGTGTTTGTTTGACTTAAGAGATGAATTGAAGAAGCAAGTTGTCAGGCATGTGAGAAGCTCTCCTCGGGTGAGAGAGTTTGTTGGGGAAGTGATTTCTCTTAGAGTAAGTCTCATAGAATCTATAGTACTCTAAGACTTCTAGTCCAACCTCTTGTTGAAGCCCAAGGAAAGGGAGGTGTAATAGTTGATGGACTTGTAATAGTGAAGGTGTACCCTCCTCGGCTGGGACGGGCATGTGGGGAATGAGAGTCTCTGGGTTGTGGTTGTAAGTAGCTCCTGGGATAAAGTCATTCTTGATGTTCTATGTGACTTCCATGTTTTCCTTTCCAAGCCTAGGAATCTCTTGCCCGATGGAGTTTAGTCCCAGCTTGGGGGTGACCCACTACTGAGCGTGATGAGCAGCATGGTCTAAGGCTAGGAGGTTCGTGGAAGTTCTGCACACATTTGGTGGGCCTTAATTAAAATATAAGTACCCATTTCTATCTTCATTTACATGTTGTGTATTTGTATATGTTGTTATATCTTTGTTTTTGTCTATGATTACTACATGTATGCTTTTATTGTTAATTCTGCATTAAGTTGTGTGATAGCATAATGTAAATCATCCGTTGAATATTGGTATGTTTTGTTTTCTCTTTTGCAATAATATGTGCATGTACAAAATGTTAATGTCTAGTCTAAAATTACATTAGATAGATATGTAAATAAATATATATGAATATCATATGCTATCTCTATTTATTCATGTTAAGTTTTATATGTGAATATTTCCACAAGTTATTCGGTGGCATGGTTTTCCCTCTTGGTTTAAGGCCAGGAATGGTCATAAATTGGTATCAAATCTAGTTGGAAAAGATAAGGTTGTTTGAGTATCAGAGCCAAGGTTTCAACATTGAGCCTAGATGGGCCATTTTAGTGGTTAACGAGACATAATTTCAGAGTGAATTGTTGTCGAAAGGGACAAAATTTTAGGTTCAAAGCATCCCTGGGTTCCAAGAGAATACCTTGGTCATGTTATGAAGCTCAGGAGCTATAATGGTTTAAGGAATGGAAACAGAGAAAATAAGTTGCAACAACCATTGTGTTGAGCCGCGAGGTTGAAATTGGGTCATAGGATCTGTTCGAGAGAAGGTAGACCCTTCACAGTCATCAGATCTAGACAAGGTGCAGAAAAGTTAAACCCTCTAAGTCCTTTGGAATTCAAGAATTCGACAAGGTTTATGTGTTATAAGAAAAGAGGTTGAAGCCCAAAGTTCTGAAGTTTTCAAAAGGATATGCATTGTCAATCGGGGGAAATATGCTTGACTATTGGATTGGCTAAAGTCATATCTGAGCCATAGATAAAGCCATGAGAAAGGGGTAAGACACATCGACATATCAGTGTAAGATGCATCAACATATTAGCGTATTCTGGAGCTTGACACTTCAGGAGAAATGAGGTGTGCTAAGGTGCATCTTTCTAAAGCCTCGAAGTGACACGACATGATGACGTCACTGAAGGTGATGTGGACATCCTTAATCCTACCATGTGTCAGTTAAAATTGAACTTGGACGACCCTATTAGACCAAAAAAATCTGACACGAAGGGCCATGTGCCACCACATTAATTGTTGACAGCTATACCATATGGACCCCGGAAGGTAAAGTAGATACAAAATTCAAGTTCGAGATATTTCGGGAATGGAAGTATAAAATATCCCAAAGTCCCGAAGAGATGTGGTCATGTTGACATGACAAAGGATAACATAGACACATGGGATGTGTGCCACATGTTAGTGAGTTAAGAACCTATGGAGGATAGCCACTTCGGCGAAAAGTGGGTTCGCGTTCGTTGAGAACTCTCGAAGGCCGAAGCGTCGGAGTCATCATGGAACGTTGATCCACCCTACTTCATGATTTTTCCAATTCGACACTCCAAGATATTTGTTGGTAAGTAACTTGGATACCATCAAAGTCTGAAGTTTCAAAGATCCTATCCACCATAGATCAGACAAAGGAATGTGGACCGTAGATACACTATTCTTCACATGTTCTACATTTCGTTGTTCTGTGAAGTTGTGACATGTGGAAAAGGGAAACCTATGAATCTCTTGAGCCCGAAGTTTCAAAAATTTCGAGTAAGCTCATGTTGGGCTAGCACTTGGTCCCAGTCATGTTCACATGCGAGTTAAGAAATAAAGAAAAGGGGCTAGCACCGAATGGTGAATTGTTGCAGAACAGAATGAGGCTTAGAGATAGACTCGTGGGGATTCTTGATTGGCACAGACCCACCCAAAATGGAGTATGATATTCTTTCTATTGAATCAGATTGTTTAATATCCTATGGAAATTATTAAAGACTAATAGCCTGACAGAAATTCGGTTGACTGCACATTTTTGCAGAGTTAACAATTGACAGAGCTGAATCGAGTTGTTGCACAGCACAAAGAAATGGAGGAGGCATAGGATGCATACAGTTCAGACGATGAAGTTAGAGGAATGGATATCCAAATGGGAATTGAAGGAACAAACTCCAATGGGCATGGAGAAGAAATAGATAAGGAAGTGAACATGATGAAAATCATTAAGAATTTGCAAAAGGATGTTCAAATGCACTAGGAAGATAACTAAAGGCTTATGAGATCCAAGGAGAAACAAAGAGACTTCAATATGAGGCTGATTCAAAGCCTAGAAAGAATCGAAAAGAAATTAGATAAGGAGTATAATGTACCTCCAATTACCATAAAAAAAATTATTTATTTATTCTTTGTGGTCATAGATTCTCAAATTAAAGGCATATTTAACTCAAATCTTGTTACAAGGAGCTTAAGAACTTATTCTTCCACATTAATACTTATCAAATATATTTTATAAGTGAAATTATAAGACTTTATATCCTCCTTGAAACCTTGACTCCTTGTAATCCTATAAGTGTTTCCTTTTATCCTAACCACATGGGCTATACTCCTGTCCTTAATAGACTATACATATATATACCAAAGTGTTTATGCAACAACCTACATAAATATGTCTAAAGTCAAAATACCACTGCGCCATACAATATTAACACAATAATTTATAAACATGTATATAACTATTGCCTATTACACTGCGCCACAAAATATTTACGCAACATTCGATATGTATAAACATACTAGTACCAAGCATATTGCGCCATAAAATGTTTAAGCAATAACCTATATTTATATAAGTCCATTGCCAAATGTACTGCGCCAGCAAGGCTTACCATGAGATGAGTACTAGGAATGACCCTCCATAAATTTTGAAGTGGCCAATATGTTTCTTCGGGTATGGGGGCATAGAACTTAATGCACTTCTTCCCATCAATGTGGTCCTAGAATGTGTGAAATCCAGGTGTGGAAATGGTAGTTAAGAATCTAGTTCTCACCTCACACCTTTTGGGACAACTTTCATCCTAATCGAATTAACTCTTGAGAAGAGGCTTACCTTTCCTTAATGAAATATCAATGAGTACTACGAGCCCTAACCAAAATTAGAACGAGAAGACTGAACTCTCTGCCAAATCCATTTCCGTGGATTAAGGCAGGACTAACTTGGGATACGATCGAGAAGGTGTAATGACCCTTCTACCAAAGATTTTAAGACATTTTGGAAACAACCCCTCGGGATTATCATGAGTTTAAAGTGTCCCTCATAAATCTCGCCACCTTTCCCTAGCTACAGTACTATCTTATGGACCGCCATTAAGCATTCGTAGACTAGTAGATGGGCACTAAAACTATCATTTTCATTAGTCTTCTTTTGATATCGGCTCTGTGTGCTCCCTGCAAAGAAGGTCGAGTTATCAAATATTCCTTGTAACTTCTCAATGCTTAAGTCGTGGACTTGTTCTGGAATCAAACATATTGGGTGGACCTCTGCCATTGGGACTCTGCATAATAAGGTAAGAGCATCTGGTTAGTTTTATTTAGGAACCCTTTGTATTATAAAAATCATTCCAGTTGTTGACTTGTTCGACGTGAAGGTTACTTTAAAGTCTAAATCTTGAATAATGGAAGGGTTATGCATTTCTTGATGTCTTTGTTTTACCTTTCTTTTAGTTACAGTCACTGCATTCTTTGAGGTCTTAATGTATACACCACCCCTCAATAGGTTTTAGTAAATGATATCTCATTTATCTGAGTGAGGGTAGAGTCTCACGAAGGAATCCCTTCATGAAATGTATAAGGCATTGTATAATTCCCTTCATCTCTGTCGTGGTCTCAACCAGTTGTACAGTATTGAACTAAAGACCTATGTGATTTTGGCATGCTAAGATAACTCTTCAATACTAGCAAAGCCCCTTGACATTTCTCAAATTCTATTTGTCATCTTCGCTATCCCTACGACTTGAAGCCAGTGTTTAGGGTTTTCTATATCAATCGTTGAATTAATAATATATCGCCTGTAAATTTCTACTAGTGGGTCTATAACTCAACTATCAAGTAGCTTTTGTCCCATGTGGAAAGAAATAAGTTTATGACGTCTATGCACAACATGTTTGTACATTTTTAAAAGGTAGTCTAAGATCGACAGTTATATATGCTTCTGGTATAAAATAGATTACTAAGGTTTATAACAATCAAATTAATATACACTGTCCATGTATGAAGGGACTTACTATAGTTTCTCTTGCTATTCATTATTTATGACTGTTGTGTAAAGTTTTCCTTGTATTGCTTTAAATAGTTTTTCTCTTGAATTGATACGCAACACTAATGATGGGCCCATTTGAGGGTACCCATCAGTGAGTTGTTGCCCCATCCATCCTTGGCCCTGAGCGACTATCCAGCCGGAAAACAACAAGGAAAGGTCATGGGAGTCGGGGTCAGAAGTTAAGTATGTCTTCGCATGATGTGTTAAATAGACAATTATTATTATGTTTCAGCTTCTTCAAGTTTCCTTAAATATAATTTTCTAATCTTCGTATGGTGAATCTTCTAGTATTTTTCATTCAAAATCGATTTCTTTAGATTCCTATCGGGTTTGGAAAAAGGGGGAGAATTCCCAAAAGTAACTTGGGGTTTGGGCCCGGTTGTTATAGTATGAATTTTGCAAGGATTTTTCTGCAGGGTTATCCTGTTCATTAGAGTAATTAAATGATTGTTAATCGATTACTGCTCGAGTCTCATTCTACCCTAAAATTTAATTACCAGGGTTATCGTTTCGATGACAGGCCCTGTTTCAAACGCTGAATGTTGGATTGACTTACGCTAGATCTATAATACTATACCATTTTATCTCCTTTCGACATTCCTTATGTTTATTGTCGATGTTTTTCAATCTGCAATTGCAATAGTTAGAATGGATCCAACATGAGTAGATATCATGGTCTGAGTAAAGTTTTGATTCTGTGTTTTACTTCCAGAACAATATTTATATACATGTACATTTTTCGTTGTTTAGGCTAAAAGGGTTGGTAGGAGTTTGAAATCGCATGTTGTATGTATAGAACTGTATGGTTGTAATGTCTTATTCTATACCGTCCACTGCCATGAATACTGAGTGGACAGTTTTACATGTATACTCGTAGTTAATAAATTTATCAATTACTTTATACAGTCTGTATTTCTTCAGTTGAGTCCTTTTATTTTGTGTGAATGGAAAACATAAGGATTAGAAAGTTCTGGCAGCATGTGATTTATACTCTTTAAGAATTATATTTGAATTCTACTTATGCATTATCTTATAACATAACAATGACTTAATTATATCACTGTAGTAAGATATAAGGAGTTCCAGACTCTTTGATTCAGTTATTTATTATATGAGAGTTAGTTGATTTTTTATTGGTAGAGTTTGTGTGTTCAAATACTATGACAGAAAATCTCTATATAAATGAGGTTTCTATTGCTATCATTAAATCTTCTTTTAATAAATCATTACACAGTGCTAACCGCAGTTGTATCTATGTGCACTATATATGTCTGTGTGTGTGTGTGTGTGTGTGTGTGTGTGTGTGTGTGTGTGAGAGAGAGAGAGAGAGAGAGAGAGAGTCTATATGTCTATATGTACAGATTTGCACAACCCAAATACTCTTAGATAGATCTGTCTAATATTTCAATTACAAAAATAACATTCGCTTATCGATAAATCTGTTCTTTCAAGTTCACTTGTACATGGATAACTTTGCTTAGAATTTTAATTCAGGAAGGGCCATCCCCAAAATTTAGTCCTTGATTATAAAACTTCATACAACGAACATATGTCATCTATGGAAGTTATTTCAACTTAGTTAAAAAAGATACATTATATCAGATACACAAAATAATTCATAACAAAAAGGAGAAGATTAATATATCCGAACCCGTTCATGGGAAGACAAAGGGAAACACCACGTTCCTCCCACCCATAGAATAGGAAAACCAAATTACTTATTTGATTCACCCCCTAGCGTGACCAGGAGTCCATGAGGGTGAACTTGAAATCTCCTCTTCAACAATGTTTCCTCTATCTGTAGTCCTCTCCTTACCTGACACTCAATATTTAGTGTTCAAAACAACAAGTATATAGTAAATCCTTTCCCGTACATACTAGGCAGCATCCTGCCTCCTCACATATGCTATATATCAAAAACATTCATTTTTTCCTAGGTCTTTTCCCCTCCCTTGGGAATTTTCACAGCTTTCTAAATCCTTGATTTTTAGGGGCTGCCAATGGCCAAATCCCTAATTTTCCACTTGTAACAATCAGCCCAGAGGTAGTTCCAACATGTTCCTCACTCATGGATTCATGGTCAGCTGAATTTAACATGGTTGCTCGATTTGTCCTCCTACAATAAATAAAACAATACTATGTTGACATACAAGTGTCATAGTCAAATATTTAGTTGGGTCAAATCAGGTCTCTTCCCAACAGTCATAATAATTAATTACAATTTATCAAATTCGAAATTCGAAATTGCCATAAATGGAAAAAAAAATCCAAATTTGAATTTACCAAAAATGGAAATAATTCTATAACAATTTTTGAATTACAAAAATACTTTATTTTTTGGGATGCCACATCCTTTCCCCCTTCAATTAANAACTTAGTTAAAAAAGATACATTATATCAGATACACAAAATAATTCATAAAGAAAAGGAGAAGATTAATATATCCGAACCCGTTCATGGGAAGACAAAGGGAAACACCATGTTCCTCCCACCCATAGAATAGGAAAACCAAATTACTTATCTGATTCAGCCCCTAGCGTGACCAGGAGTCCATGAGGGCGAACTTGAAATCTCCTCTTCAACAATGTTTCCTCTATCTGTAGTCCTCTCCTTACCTGAAACTCAATATTTAGTGTTCAAAACAACAAGTATATAGTAAATCCTTTCCCGTACATACTAGGCAGCATCCTGTCTCCTCACATATGCTATGTATCAAAAACATTCATTTTTTCCTAGGTCTTTTCCCCTCCCTTGGGAATTTTCACAGCTTTCTAAATCCTTGATTTTCAGGGGCTGCCAATGGCCAAATCCCTAATTTTCCACTTGTAACAATCAGCCTAGAGGTAGTTCCAACATGTTCCCCACTCATGGATTCATGGTCAGCTGAATTTAACATGGTTGTTCGATTTTTCCTCCTACAATAAATAAAACAATACTATGTTGACATACAAGTGTCATAGTCAAATAGTTAGTTGGGTCAAATCAGGTCTCTTCCCAACAGTCATAATAATTAATTACAATTTATCAAATTCAAAATTCGAAATTGCGATAAATGGAAAAAAATTTCCAAATTTGAATTTACCAAAAATGGAAATAATTCTATAACAATTTTTGAATTACAAAAATACTTTATTTTTTGGGATGCCACATCCTTTGCCCCTTCAATTAAACATTGTACTCAGTGTTCGTTCCTTTCTTGGAATAGGATTGGATGAGATTTCCACAAATCTCCCTCCAACTTCCATTGGCCTCCTCAGGACTAAAGTGCTTCCATTGCACCTTTACCTGAGCGACGACTCTATTACAAAGTGTTATTTCTCTCCTATCCAGAATGCACATAGTTTCCACCTGAAAATCGCCTTCTGGATCCACCTGCACCAAGTTCCAATTGATCATATGAGTAGGATCATGAACATAATTTTTCAACAAAGACACATGAAATACGTTATGAATTTTTTAGATTAGCTGGAAGTGCAAGTTGGTATGATATGGGTCCAATTCGAGCTAGTATCTCGAAGGGTCCACAAAACCTGGGTGCCATCTTGACACAATTCCCAAGTTTGAGTGAACTCTTTCAGGCTTTAACTTTTAAGTACACATGATCTCCCACTTGAAAGTCCAAGTGTCTTGTTTTCTGTTCCTCATCGTTTTTTTGTCTGTCCTATGCCTCTTTCAAGTGTTTTTGTACTTTTTTTACCATACCTTCCATTTCTTTGAGCATCTATGGTCCAACCATAAGTCTATCAGCCGAGTTTTCCCAGCTAATTGAAGTCGTACACTTTCTGCCATACAGTATCTCGAAGGGGCTTAGCTTAGCCGAAGTTTGATACCCATTGTTATATGCAAATTCTACCAGGTGTAGGTAGTCCTCCCACTTGCTTGGTTTTGTTCTTACATACATGTAGAGCATATCCTCTATGATTTGGTTCATTCTTTCAGTTTTTCCATCTGTTTGTGGATGATAACATGTACTGAAATTCAAATTAGTATTTAGCCCTACAAATAATTCTTTCCAAAAAGAAGATGTAAATTTTACGTCTCTCTCTGAAATCACCATTTTAGGAATACCATGCAATCTAAAAATTTCTTTCATAAATATTTTAGTGATATTTATAGCTTTAAAAGTAGACTTTACAGGAATAAAGTGTGCAGACTTACTGAGTTTATCCATTAAAACCATAAGAGAGTCATTATGTTTCTGAGTTTTTGGCAAACTTGTAATAAAGTCTAGCGATATGGTCTCCCATTTCCGTTCTAGTACTCGCAATGGTTGTAGTAGGTCAGTTGGATGTTGGTGTTCGGCCTTAACCTACTGATAATATTGGCACCTAGCCAAATATTCTATTGTTTCACCATTCATATTAGGTCAATAAAATAGTTTTCTAAGTGTTGTTATCATTTTTTGGAATCCTGGATGGCCATAATACGGTTTCTTATGCACTTCATCCAAGACCTTTATCTTTAAACTTGTTGAATATGGTATGTAAAGTCTGTTTTTGAATCGCAATAGTCCATTTTTGTCGATACTCAGATCTAGTTTATTTGAGTTTGCGGTACTGTTTTGTAATTCTGACATTATTTTAGTGTGATTTTCAACATTAATACATGTTGTCCTTATTATCTGTTCCAGATCACTTTATGCTCTACTACCATTTATTTCGAATAACTTGTGGACTCTTCTTCTTAGGGCATATGCTACCTTATTTTCCTTACCCTTGATATGTCTTACCTCAAAGTCGAATTCTCTCAAGAAGGCTATCCATCTTGCTTGTCTTGCATTAAGATTTGGCTAACTAAACAATTTTTTTGCCCATTATGTAGTGTCACCACATTTTTAAGGCGTGTGTTACTGCTGCCAATTCTAAGTCATGTTCTTTTAATTTCCGGGACTCATAAAAAATCACGTGTCCTTCCTAAATTAGGACACCACCTAGTCCTTCTTTACTCACATCAACACAGACGATAAAGTCTTTTTCTAGGTATGTTACCTTCAATATGGGTGCAGTTATCAATAATCCATTTATCTTGTTAAAACTATCTTGACATGTCTGTGACCAATTAAACTTGGTCCCTTTCTTTTGTAATGACGTGATGGGGTAGGCTATCTTGGAAAACCCCTCTATAAATTTATCATAATATCTGGTGATTCCCATGAATGACTGAATATCCACTACATCCTTAGGTATCGACCATTCCATGATGTATTTTATTTTCTTAGGTTCGACTGCAATGCCTTCTGCTGAAATTACATGTCCTAGGTATTGTATTTTCTTTTGATAAAAATCACACTTATCAAACTTGGCATACAGTTTCTGTTTCCTCAAAGTTTGCAGAACTATTCTTAAGTGTTCTTCATGTTCTTCCTCTATTTTAGAATAGACTAGGATATTGTCGATAAATACGAGTACACACTTGTCTAAATACTGACTGAAAATACTGTTCATCAGACACATAAATGTGGTTGGTGCGTTAGTGAGTCCAAAAGGTATGACTACGAATTCATAGTGTCCATATCTTATCTGAAATGTTGTTTTGTTTATGTCCTCATATTTTATCCTAACTTGATGATAACCGGATTGTAAATCCAACTTTGAAAAGATCTTGGCCCCACCTACTTGATCAAACAGATCATTTATCCTAGGTAAGGGGTATTTGTTATTAATAGTCATTTTGTTCAATTTTCTTTGATCGATACATAGTCTTAGAGTACCATATTTATTTTTCACAAAGAGGACTGGTGCTCCCCATGGTGAAACACTCGGTCTGATATACTCTTTGTCTAATAACTCCTGGAGTTGTATTTTTAATTCTGTCAATTCTGGTAGACTCATTCAGTAAGGTGATTTCGAGATGGGGGTTGAACCAGGTAGTAGGTCTATGGAGAAGTCTATTTCCCTTTTTGGAAGTAATTCTGGTATCTCATTAACAAATACGTCTTTGAATTCACGTAGGATACCAAATTCTTCCAAGTTGGGCTTATCTTCTTTTTTTAACAAATTCGTTATTTGAATGGCATAAACTTGACAACCCTTTCTCATGCATTTCTTGAATTGCAATGTAGTGACTTGTCTAGTTGATATAGGTTTTTGTATACCTTGGGTTGTTCTAGTAGTGTCATAATCGTTTTTATAATTAAGTGTCTTTGTATAAAAATCTAGAACTGATTTGTGCTTTTCAAACAAATCCATTCCAATAATCATATCATAAGATCCTAGTGGCAGAATATTCAGATTTGTTTTTATGTTTTTACCATCTAAACTAAATTCCAAATCAGAAATAAAGTCAACCACATTCCTTTTAGTTCTTGTTGCTAACTGTACTAGCCATTATTTTGCATGTTTCATCCTCTTAAGTTTATTTGACTCTACTACTCCACGAGTGATATAACTTAACGTAGCTCCAGGATCAATTAAAACTAAAATTTGGGTGTTATTGATTTTACCTTTGATTTTCTCCACAGAGGACTAGTTGTCAGCTTGTCGACCATCAATGGCTGCATTTATCCGATGTAGGCTTTTGCCTACATCATCCACCATCGAAGATTCATGAAAATTATGAACAACAGTTTTTCTTGCTCTGTTTAAACATGGATAGTTCCTCCTGAGATGAGGTTCTCGACATTCCCATCATTTCAACGATTCCCGGGGGTTGTCCCCAAACTCATTTGTTCCCGGGTTTACTAGTTTAATGCCTCCTTGTGTGCTTGGATGGTTTGAGTGAAAATATTTTCTACGAAAGCATTTTGCTGCATTCTGATACGAAGTTGGTTGGTATCCCTTCTTCTGCTGGTTCATTCAGTCTTTCTTCTTATCCTTCCAAGCCTTGGGAAACTCTGCTCACTGTTTGTACTGGTCATAGCACATTCGTGCTTTTTTGAATACTTCACTCAAGGACTTAGGGTTGTCAAACTCAATTATGTCCCTATAGGACTGGGGTAAATAGCTTAGGAACCATTGGATTTTTACATTGTCCTCCTGGATATAAGGTATGAAACTTAGTAATTCTAGGAACTTGTTTACAAGATCCTCCATTGTCATCTAACCAAGTTGTAACTCATAAAATTCTTTGGTTTTCCTTTCATAGTAGCTCTCAAATAGGTACTGTTTCTTGAAATATTTCTTAAAGTCAGACCATTCCATGTGTTTCTCTTTTAGGCCTTTGGCCAATTTTAGATATTGCCACCAAATGTTGGCTTTTCCTTTTAGATTGTAAATGGTTATTCTGACCTTCATGTTGTTGAAATAGTTGTATATATGGAAATATTTTTTGATGTTTAATAATCGTGCCTCAACTTCCTCCCCTATTCTGGATTCTCCATCAAAAGTAGATGGTTTAATTTTCTTAAATTCTCCTTCAAGGTGGTATACTTGCTTTCTTTTTCTGTCCATTTTTGTTTTTCCCTCAGCTAAAGGTGTACCTTCAGACAAACTGTCTCCTTTTTTTTCTTCAGGACCAGACTTCTCGGAGGTCCTTTTGTTAACCGCTTCTCAATTGTTACTGTCCTTTGCGATTTTCTTCATCATTATACTGTGCAACATGACTTCACTTATCTCCTGATGTTCCTACTGTGCCTTCTTCAGTTTTTCAATGTCGGCTTTGAAAACCTGCAGCTCAACAATGATATTTCTCATCATTTCCAAAACTTCAGTAGGGGAGCTTTCATCACTATTTTGTCTCTAATTTTCAAGAAGTCTTTGTTCAGGATTCCCATCAAGTTTGATTTTTGCATCATCCTATGCTACCATGATCAACACAAAACATAAAAGGGTTTTATGTTTGCAACAATAAAGGCTTTATTAGTTTTACATCAACATAATTACGTGCTAAGAAATCAGGTGGCCCTGTTCAAGGTCCAAGTGTTGTAACCTTTGATCCAATACCATATGTAATGTACCTCTAATTACCATAATTTTTATTTTTTTTTATTTGTGGTAATAGATTCTCAAATTAAAGGCATATTTAACTCAAATCTTGTTACAAGGTGCTTAAACACTTCTTCTTCCACATTAATACTTATCAAATATATTTTATAAGTGAAATTATAAGACTTTATCTCCTCCTCAAAACCTTGAGTCCTTTTAATCCTATAAGTGTTTCATTTTATCCTAACCTCATGACATATACTCATGTCCTTATAAGACTATACATATATATACCAAAGTGTTTATGCAACAACCTACATATATATGTCTAAAGTTAAAATACCACTGCACCATAAAATATTTACACAACAATTTATATACATTTATATAACTATTGCCTGTTACACTGCGCCACCAAATATTTACACAACATTCGATATGTATAAGCATACTATTACCAAACATATTGTGCCATAAAGAATTTAAGCAATAACCTATATTTATATAAGTCCATTTCCCAATGTACTGCGCCAGCAAGGACTACCGTGAGATGAGTACTAAGAATGACCCTTCATAAATTTTGGAGTGGCCAATATGTTTCTTCGGGTATGGGGGAAGAAAACTTAATGCGCTTCTTCCCATCAACGTGGTACTAGAATGTGTGAAATCCAGGTGTGGAGACGGTAGTTAAGAATCCAATTCTCACCTCACACCTTTAGGGACAACTATCATCCTAATCGAATTAACTCTTGAGAAGAGGCTTGCCTTTCCTTAACGAAATATCGATGAGCACTACGAACCCTAACCAAACTTAGAAGGAGAAGACTAAATTGTCTGCCAAATTGATTTCCATGTTTTAACATGGGACTAACTTGGGATACGACCGAGAAGGTGTAATGGCCCTTCTGCCATAGCTTTTAAGATGTTTTGGAAACAACCCCTCGGGATTATCACGAGTTTAATGTGTCCCTCTGAAATCTTTCCACCTTGCCCTAGCTACAACACTATCTTACAGATCACCATTAAGTATCTGTAGACTAGTATATGGGCACTAGAAATATCGTTTTGATTAGTCTTCTTTCGATATCAGCTCTGTGTGATCCCTACAAATAAGGTTGATTTATCAAATCTTCTCTGTAACTCCTCAATGCTTAAGTTCTGGACTCGTTCTGGAATCAAACGTATTGGGTGGACCTCTGCCATTGGGACTCCACATAATAAGGTAAGAGCATCTAGTTACTTATTTTTAGGAACCCTATGTATTACAAAAATCATTCTAGTTGTTGATTCGTTCGACGTGAAGGTTACTTGACAGTCTAAATCTTGAATAATGGAAAGGTTATCCATTTCTTGATGTCTCCATTTTACCTTTATTTTAGTTACAGTCATTGCATTCTTTGATTTATTAATGTATACGCCACCTGTCAATAGGTTTTAGTAAATGATATCTCGTTTATCCGAGGGAGGGTAGAGTCTGATGAAAGAACCCCTTCATGAAATGTACAAGGCGTTGTATAATTCCCTTCATCTTTGTCATAGTCTCAATCGATTTTACAATGTTGAACTAAAGACCTTTGTGATTCTAGCATGCTAAGATAACTCTTCAATACCAACAAAGGTCCTTGACATTTCTCAAATATTATTTGTCATCTTCGCTATCCCTACGACTTGAAACCAGTGGCCATGGTTTTCTATATCAATCATTGAATTAATAATATATCCCCTGTAAATTGTTACTGGTGGGTCTATAACTCAACTATCAAGTAGCTTTTGTCTTGTGTAGAAAGAAATAAGTTTATGGCGTCTATGCACAACATGCTTGTCCGTTTTTAAAAGGTAGTCTAAGCTTGATAGTTAGATATTCTTCTGGTATAAAAGAGATTATTAAGGTTTATAGCACTCAAATTAATATACACCATCCATGTATGAAGGGACTTAGTACAGTTTCTCTCGCTATTCATTATTTATGACTATTGTGTAAAGTTTTCCTTGTATTGTTAAATCATTTTTCTCTTGAATTGATACACAACACTAATGATGGGACCTATTTGATGCGAGGGTACCAATCAGTGAGTTGTTTCCCCATCCATCCTTGGCCCTAAGTGACTGTCTAGCCAGAAAACAACAAGGAAAGGTCATGTGAGACGAGTTCGGAAGTTAAGTAATGTCTTGGCATGATGTGTTAAATAGACAATTATCATTTTGTTTTAGCTTCTTCAAGTTTCCTTAAATATGATTTTCTAATCTTCGTATGGTGAATCTTCCATGCTTTTTCGTCTACGCAATGATCTTGGATGTTCGTCCCCGTACTCGGCACAAAAGATATTTTTGTTACTTTATGTACCCTGCTGGATTTTGAATAGTCACGGTTGCCAAAATTAAAAGGGGTCACTCAAAATCGATTTCCTCAGATTCCTATCGAGTTTGGAAAAAGGGGACGAATTCCCAAAAGTAACTTGGGGTTTGGGCCCGGTTGATATAGTATGACTTTTGGAATGATTTTCGACAGGGTTATCCTGTTTTTTAGAGTAATTAAATGACTCTTAATTGAATAATGCTCAGGTCTAATTCTTCCCTAAAATTCAATTACCAGAGTTATCGTTTCGATGACAAGCCCTGTTTCAAATGCTGAATGTTGGATCGACTTATGATAGATCTATAATACTATAACATTTTATCTCCTTTCGGCATTCCTTATGTTTTATGTGTTTTAATCTGCAATTGCAATAGTTAGATTGGATCCAATATTAGTAGATATAATGGTCTGAGTAAAGTTACGATTCTATGTTTTACTTCTAGAACAATATTTATATACCTGTACATTCTTCATTGTTTAGGCTAAAGGGGCTAGTAGGAGTTTGAAATCGCATGATGTATGTACAAAACTATATCATTGTAATTATTTATTCTATACCATCCACTTCCATGAATACCGAGTAGACAATTTCGCATGTATACTCATAGTTAATAAATTTATCAATTACTTTATACATTGTGTATTTCTTCAGTTGAGTCCTTTTATTTTGTGCGAATGGAAAACATAAGGATTAGAAAGTTCTTCTAGCATGGCATTTATACTCTTTAATAATTATCTTTGAATTCTACTTATGCATTATCTTATAATAGAACAATGACTTAATTATATCACTGTAGTAATATATAATCAATTCCAGACTCTTTGATTCAGTTATTTCTTATATGAGAGTTAGTTGATTTCTTATTGGTAGAGTTTGTGTGTTCAAATACCATGACAGAAAATATTTGTAAAAGTGAGGTTTCTATTGTCGTCACT
>JASDQU010946803.1:1992-12310 GCA_032191745.1 Picea mariana | reverse complement strand
GAATGAAATGCGCAAATATTTGTGGGCTTCTTGTTGCATGTGAGGCACACCATGCATAGATAGGCAGTTAGTGATGGAACATGAAATCAATTCAAAGGAATACAATGCCTATTACATGGGAACACATTGCCAAAGAGTGGTGATGTGTTTGTTGAAGCAAAACAATTAATTATTCCAAAAAAATACACAAGGAATAACTTGAAACCAACAATACATCAAGCAATTATGACAGGGCCACACAACAACCCATTAACTAATGACTAGTGTTGTAGTAAAAAAAAACACCAATGGCCATTTCAGAAGAAAAAAAACAAATATAAACACATATATAAATGTGCCTAGGGTCACTATGGTAAGTGCCCACGCTCACAAAGCTTTAGAGCAAGATATCTACCACTATAGCTTGCCCAACACAGTGCAAACAAATGATGTGACCACTATAGGAATCGAATGGGCAAATAGATGTCTGTTTGTTGCTAATGTGAACAACGCCACACATATAAAGGGGGTTATCGATGGAACACCAAATCAATTCAGAGGAATGTGATGCCTATTACATGGGAACGCGTTGCCAAAGGGTGCTGATGTATTTGTTGAATCAAAACAATTAATTATTCCAACAACTTACACAAGGAATAACTTGAAACCAACAATACATCAAGCAAATATAACAAAGTCATCCAACAACCCATTAACTAATTACTAGTGTTGTAGTTAATATAATCAACACAATGTATCAACTTGATTCCATCCTAGTGATTTGTTACTATGACCATAACAACAAGAAAGAAAACATCCACAATGCAGAGTATTCAATCACACGCCAAGACAAAGAATTTACCCTAGAAATCCAAATGGAAAAACCAATATTCAATGGAGATTTTATTAGGTTCAAGAAATAGCTACAAAGGGTGATCTATGCAAAAAAAAAAGTGTGTATTGCTACTCAATGAAAACGTTTGCAAATTGCCATGCTTGAGGGACAACCATTGCTCATAAGTGGATAAACTCAATGTCTCCTTCGTCCTTTGATCCAATCTTCAAGCAAGTTTATTCTTCCCAAGTCCTGATTTTCTTTTGCTGCCCTTCATCATTTCATCTCTATCTTGCTTGTCTGTCTTTGCATCTAGTTGCATTCTTTGTTATAGGCCTGCCTTGGAATGCCAACCATCAAGGGACTTGTTTTACCTTTTTGAGGCCTTTTGTCTTCAAATTGATTGCTGACTTGAAAATTTGTCAACAAATTATTTTTTACAAAGTTTGGAATGAGGACTTAATTCGGATCACTTTATTGTTTCAATTTGGTTGATTAAGTTTTTATTAAGGATGCCCTCTTTAAGCTAAGAACTTGGTCATATTTTGATTTGTTCATTTTCCCAACACCACTTAAGTACCGCCACATGTGCAACTATCCCTGGTTTTGAAACTTGGAATAAATATCCAAACCTTTAATCCTATTGTCCGTCTTGGTCCCACACTCTATAGATGAGTGCATTGTACCAAGCTTCAAAAGTTCTTTTGGCTCCCAAGTCTTCTTTTGATTGGATACTAATTTGTCTTGGGTTGCAGCAGGGTCTCATGATTTGTGATCATTTGGTAATTGAGCTTTTTGCAATAATAATGGATTTCAGAATGCGAACAATATACAAATCGCAAAACTTGAAAAATCCCAACAAAGAAAACTTCAATTTCAAAACCAACCTAATGTCATAGCATTCGAAAATCTATATAATTTAGTGTAAAGGATTCAAAATTCCTGCAGAGTCCAAGACTTCAACTTTGAAAAATTCTCTGCTCCAACATCCAGGTTCCAAGGGCGTTTGAGTGTAAAGTTTCTTCTTGACTTTATAGCTCAGTTTTGCAAGAAAAGACAGATGAAATGAAGTTGTTTTAGCGTTAAGTAGGATAATTTTAGGATTTGTTTCTTCCCCACTTTCATTCTCTTTGGATATTTTTTTTGTGCCAATTCTGTTGGTTGTTTCTAAAAGGCAGAAATGTGCAATAAACAACAAGTAGAAACGTGGTCATTTCTCATGAAACCCATTTTTGGTCCATAAATGAAAAATGACCACAAGAAAAATCTTATTATCATTCCTGATTTTCGACAGTTTCAAGCATAAAACTCCCCTTCCTTTGGTCATGTTTCTGGTAACACTTGTTGAAAATGGAATGTGTGTTTCAAGCATAAATGTCCCTCTTCCTTTTGGTCATGTTTCTGGTGAGACTAGTTGAAAGAATGGAATGCATGTTGGTTAATAGTGGTATAAACCAAGCCAACTAATATCAAAATCTCACACTTAGACCCACTACTCCACTCAGCGCCTCTAGTACATAATGTCTCTTACATATTACAAACCATAGAGGACTTTCTGATTATGTCTTGATGTGTGCTTCTTTTCCTTTTCTACCCATAAGCCAAGACCATCGCGTTTGTTACACCTATGAACTGGCTATTTCCAAATAAGGAGGTTATCCTTCTCATATAATAGATAAAACAAATGTGTTGAAGCTATTTGGTAAACATATTTGTTTTCTTATGAAGATGAAATTTATTTTTTTCAAATACATGTTAAAACAACTCAAATTAATGTAGCATTAGAACAACTCAAATCGAAGCAATCGCCCTAATCTTGTAAGCATTCAATCTTATGGCTACGAATGATAGGCTTACCCAGAAAAATCAAAATCCTTGCTACTGCAATAAAGTAATTTTTAAAATGTCTCTATTTTTGTTACTGGACGTTTTTACTTAATCCACTTTATTCTCAATTAAGGTTTAGTTACCACCTGATCTTATTCTTAGAAGTCAGGGACATCAAGAAAACCAAATAGGAATTAGATTGATAAATAATTGGAGAACTAGAAGAAAACTTAATTGTACCCGGGAAATACTTGTTTGTAGTTGCTAAGCATATTGGTCCATTTGATTAAAAATGACTGTAAAAGAAAACACTATGCACAGATGGATAAAGGTGATGGAGATAATAATCACCGATATCACTTTGGCTCTTTCAAGAATGAATCGACTTATTTATGAATTATCCTTAGCATTTCGCTGCAAATCAATAATGGCAACTTTGCCAATAAGCTCTTAAGCTGCCTCCTAGGTACAACAACATTTGCTTGGAAGGTGAGATCTAACAATTTGAAATTGCAAGAATCGTGATTACAACAAATACAATGGTTAATCTATACATTCAAAAATGATGGCTATGTGAGTAACTGTGGCCCAGGATCTGTATAAGCCCGAAAATGTTCATGAATATTTGGTCTTGACATTTGCACATCCCTCACAAAGTGAGTCCTAGCTTTTGCATATGGAGCTTCGCGCACTGTAAAAAAATTATATGGTATCAGATTTAAATAAAATGAAGTTTATCATAAAACATTAAACAGAGAACTAAGAGACAACATAAATGGATGTATTTAACACCTATAATTTTGGCAATGTATAGGGTAATAAGTCACTTACAGGCAAGTCGCTGTGCCCGAAGAATGTTTTGCCTTCTTTTCCAATAGCAAGTTCCACAAAGAAGGAACAGGAGACCTGCTATTATAATTCCAACTGCAACCCCAGCTTTAGCTCCCGCTGTTAAATGGTGATCGCATGACGGTAGGCCAGGAACACCACAAAGGCCTTCATTTTCTGAAAAGCTGCACACAAGTATAATGTAAGTTCATTAATAGCCATCGTGACTCCTCCCCAAATGTGCCCAAGATGATTTAACCTTTATCGTGACTCCTCCCCCAATGCTCTGGTGCAGGCCCTAACACTCCTAGATGCCATTAAGTGCCCTGGTTCTTATCATGCACAAACAGTACAAAGAGAGAGAGAGAGAGAGAGAGAGTATTTGAATTTTCTTAAAAGATCCATGAGACCAACTATGGGACAAAAAGTCTTACATCCAATGCAACAATTCATCATACAAATGAAAGAAGAAATAAATGCAAGAAGGAAGCAAGAACCATAGTGTGCTACAAAGAAGTTTTGGACTACTCATTTGGACTTGACCACCTCCTCTCTGCAGGTAAGATTCCTAACCCGATGGCATTGGATTTCAGCAACTTGTATTTGATTTGTATCATCCTTGAAGCTTCCTTGGTCGTGTCCTCTACATGGTCATCTTGGAATGTTATCCCCTGACTAGTTCCATAATTTTGCCCCTTTCCTGAAGTGGTTATATGCCTCACAATGTAGCCAGAAAGGTTGTGCTGTCTCCACCTCTCCTTTTCCACACAGCTGGTATGTCCTCCTTGTGTTCTTCCTATCTTCCTATTTCACATCTTAATCCGTGTGAGCCAATTCTTATTTGGGACGAACTTGTTTTTCTCCACAGCATGTTAAGCTTCAAGTAGTCCTAAATTCAAATGTCTCCCTAGGAATTGAAGTTGTTTGTGTTATATTGTTGCTTCCTCTAGGGGTTTCTTTTCCACTTACCTTTCTGTAACACTCTTGTATGCGCGATTTTTCAGTTCCTTCCTGTCGATTAGGCAACTTTCTTCCATTATATCCCAACTGTTGAACAACTTCTTACATTGCAAGTCCCATATATTTTTCCTCCTTTCCAATTCTTCCTGGGAAATCTTCTTGGTATCTTTTGCTTTCCATGGCTGCCTCTTTTTTGTCTGTATAATATTAGTGTCCTTACTGCCTCAAGCTCTATTGGGAATTAACTTGTTTCTGCTAGAAGTATCTCATATAAGTGCTTAACTTTACTGTAAGGAAGCTTGTTATAAGTGTTTCTGCACCCTCTCAATCTTATTCAACCTATTTCTTGATGTACTTGACCCCAATATCTCACAACCATATAAAAGTATTGGTGTTATGAGTGCCTAGAAGAGGAAGCTTAGCATACCCCATTCCAAACCTCTTTTATCCTACATTTGCTCTGAAGTAGGAAGATTGATTTCCATCCTCCATGAAGTCGCTTTCTTGTGAACATGTCCCAATTTAACTTATCGTTGAACTCTAGCCCCAACTGTTTAGAGTTTTCTGTTATCTCTAGATGCTCATTTCGGAAACCGGTTTGGGTCTGATTTGGTTGTTTTTACTAAATATATCACCACTTTAGTATTGCTCGTGTTCACATTCATCCCTCAATACAAAAAGTTTCTGATGCCAATTAAGTATTCCTATCACTGCATAATGTTCTAGCTGTAAAGATTTCACATCATCTGTGTATAGAAGCATTTTTATTAGAATACTTGTTATGTTTATCCTCCCACATTCTCTCCTATTTATCCATTCTTCTAACTTGTTGATATAAAGGCCCAAACACTGTGGGGGAGAGAGAGCAGCCTTGTTTCACTCCTATATCACTGCTGAAACTCTCTAGTAATCTGTCCTTAGTTCTGATTTTGGCGTGTACTTGCTCATATAAGTTTTGTACCATTGCTGTCCCCTAACTTGGGACCTCCATTTCCATGAGCCTCTCCCATAATATTTCACTCGGGCTGTGTGAAATACCTTTTTGCAGTCTACGAAGAAGCAACATGGTTTGTCTTTCATATCCCATGTTTTCTCTATCAAGCGCCTTAAGGTGAGACAATAATCTAAGGTAGAATGCAACTGTAAAGTTCTTGGCCTTTGGTTCTTTATCTATCGTTCCCCCACTTGTTGATTTTTCTTTCCATGATTCCCCCGATGAGCTTGGTGAATATTGGGATTATCATAATGGTTTTGTAGTTTCCCAGATCATTTTTCCCCTCCTTTAAAAAAGGGCAAGATAATGCTTGTTGTCCACCATTCAGGTAAACCCTCTATTTTGGCTGAAGAATTGTTGTCCCCATTTGAAACACTCTGCTTGGAGCCCATCAACTTCTTTTGTTTTTCCCAATGCTAGCCTCTTCATGCCTTCTTGCACATTTGCTTCTATGAAGACTAGTTCCCTTACATTGATTTTCGGTAGGCGTTTTCTCTCAGCAAGACTTTCATAAAGGATTTTTGCATGGGTCAGCCATTGTTCCCCCACCATTTCATTTCTCTTGTACCTGTTTCTTCACATGCAGCACTTTCCAAAATGATTTTGGGTTCTTCTTTGCCATCTCTAGCAACTTTTCTTGCTTGAATGTTCTTTTGTGGTTGAACTACTTGCTTGTGTTTAAGGGAGAGGGTTAATTGTATTAACTCAATATGAAAACAGAGATGTACAAAATTCATATGCCTCGTGAGAGAAACAATCACCCATACAACCAACTATCCTTGAGTTAAAACATAACTAAAGGCTAACAAATACGTTACATCTCTTAACCTTATCTATTAGTGTGGCATGTGACTTTATTACATTATGTTTAAAGTCACATTATTATCTAACACTAACACATAATAAACATAATGATAATTGTAACAACCCTAATTAATTAATTAATTGTCATAATTAGATATTTGTTTAATGTATATTAGTTTAATTAATTAATTAATTATCATGATTAAATATTTGTTTTAAGGAATATTGGTTTAATAAATTAATAATTTTCATTTTTGAGACTTAGTGTATCGGTAGATGGACCCATTAATGAAAAAGGGGATGAGGTGGTTGAGACTTAATGGAGGGATAAGGTGGTTGAGACTTAATGGCGGGATAAGGCAGTGAATAATGGGGAAGGGAGGATAAGGCAAGGGGGGAACACTCGRGAAGGGGTCTTCTTTGGTTTTGGGTAGGATTTTCAGATGAGAAAAGGAGAAGGTGAACGGAGGGAGTTTTAGACTGGATATGTATTTCTAGATTTACTGGCAGCTTGCTTGAGGAGCCTGCTTGAGGACTTTCACAGGGGGMACTTGTTGCTGGGAATTTTGGGCTCGAGGGCTAAGAGACCGTAAGGAATCCTGGAGCTAGGGAGCTGKATAGGCTGTTCCTAGCTCGCTGGGAGGTTAGTCAATTTTGGGCAGAGCTTCAGCTTGGACAGAGTTGGAGAACAACACCAGTTTGAGGTATTTTCATTATTATGCTGTGTTCATTATTGTTAAGTTGTTCATGTTCATTATTTATATATTGTTCATAACAACTATGCTGAATATGTGGTTTATTATCATGTTGCTCATAAATTTTAATTCTGTTGAACATGGTTATATGTTGAATAATGAATGGTTATATGTTGAATAATGAATTGTAAAGAAGTTAGGATAGCATTTCTCTATTTAAACTTATGTTTTATAAGGCTCTGTTGGAGAGACCTTACAATAATACTATTACACTATGCTAACTCTATCATTAATGTGTATAGTGTAAGTAGTCTATGAGTTGAATAAGAGCTTCATGACATCCTATATGTTTCCGTTATTGTTGATATGATTGTTTCTTCTTTCCTATCTATTTAAGTCATGTGCACACATATCCTTTCTCTTTAGTCTATGCCATTGGCATCACTGTAAACCTGTAACCTTGGCTGAAATTCACGTTCAGACATACAATTCCATAACATATTAGATTTCTATGTAACTAACATGCATAGGTGTCACAACACAAACAATATCCTTACCATTCACCTAGCTAAACAAACTACCATAATGCTATGAAGTGCAAACAAAACAAAGAGAGATTACCTAGTTTCCATGAAAATGTTTGGAATCATTCACACCCTTTTCTTTCATTCTTGGAGATTTTGATGAAATCTTCTAACTAGATCTTTGGACTAATTTTTCATATTGTCATATAAACATCTCTATTAAAATAATCCTTAGAATTATGCTAGTATAAGTCTTTATTTTATACCAAGTGCCCTTTAAAAATCAAAGACGATACAAGTATCTCAGCAGATTTAGCTTCATTCTCAAGCACAAAAGGGTCTTATAAGCGCTGGCACTACCATAGACTTGATCCCCGTGTCTTAATGACTCTTATAAGCGATCATAACAACTCAATTTTATCCACAAGTCCAATGAGTATTATAGGCAATAACATTAGGAAAAACTAGTATGACTACACTATCATACTCCTTAAATTAAGTATATCGGTACATAACTTGTGCACCTAGAGCATTGCGATTATATATCACATATGCATAATAATAAAACACTTGTCAAAGGTAATAATGCATATTATCCTTTATTAATGGATACATCTAAATCAAATTCCTCTAACTCCAATAATTTCCTAATATATGATCTATAACACAATTGGGACATATATTAACTAAAACCAATACAAGGAAATGCTCATGAATTACCTCCCATAATCCTTTACCACTTTTGGTAAAAAAAGATGTTTTATTTGATGTCCACAAGTCACAGGAATAAGTCAATAAGCCTACAATGTATTGTTAGATTTTCAGGTTACTCTGGAAGCATTTACACCATGTTTGGGAGTGCTTCACGAGAATTGAGGTACATGGTGTATGTTCAGCCCTTGGATGGTCTGAGTGTAAAATTTTCAGACCCCACCCAGTTTCAAGTCTCACTGAGATCACTCACTGTTTAATGCCCAAAACCCAGTTTTATGACAGCCATAAAATACCCCGTATATAAACAAATTTCAGAACTGAAACATGAGGATTCTGAACAGCATTTAATGCAGAAATAAATTTCTATCAGCAGCAGAATAAACCAGAAATTTAAATGCACAGAGATTTTTGGTCTAACATTGACCCTGGAAAAACCCACAAGGGGAAAACCAGTGAGAGGGAATTCTTATTATTTTCAGAGCTCAGAGAAATTCTTCTGTTACAGCAGAAATTTTACAGAAAAAAAGTTCACAAACTTATCTCAGAAAAATGAGCCAAATCTCCTTCTGAACAGTCCCCTATTCAGCGCCTCGATTTCTGTGCAAGAAATCCATACCACTGTACGGCTGTCACAGCAATTGATGTTGTACGGACTGTCTTGAAATTCATGCCCTCAAATCTGGGTTTTCTGTACAGATTTTCCAGCAACAAATGTGCCTCGATTTCTGTGCCAAACTGCCTCGAAATGCATGCACCTTCCCTGCTGTACAGACTGTACTTTTATCAACTGTACAGCCTCTCCAAAATCCGTACTGTACGGCCTTTGGCTGGCTGTACCTTTTGCCTCGATTTCCGTGATGTACTTTGCCTTGGAATGTGTGCCAATACTCAGCAGCCTCCTCTCTTCTCTAGCTCGACTTCTCTCTTCCTCTTGCTCTCCAAAAATTCATTCAACAACTAAGAATGAGTGCGCCATCCTTACCCTAATCGACTCAATGAGAGGGAAGGTGAAAAGTCATCTAATCCAATGGTTGAGATTAGACAAGATGAGTGGTGGAGATTAAATCACTTAACTCACCCACTTTCCCTAAGTTCAAAAAGTCACATTTTAATTTACATCTCATAAATTAAATGACTAGGGTCCACATTAGGCATTTTCCCACCCCTTAGGCACCTAGGTGATGAGAAACACTTGCCTAGGTACTTTTTAATTATTTTTAACACTCCCTCTTCACGAGGAAGGTGTTACTCACCACTCCAAGCTTATCCCTGAAGAATACAAACTTGCATTTTCCCAAAGCTTTAGTGAGTATGTCCGCGATCTGCTCATCTGGAGATATATACTATAGCTCAATTGCTCCTCTCTGAACATAATCCCGAATGAAGTGATATCGAATCTCAATGTGCTTAGACCTGTCGTGAAAAACTGGATTCTCAGAGAGTTTGATACAACTCTGATTGTCACAGTAAATCATAGTGGGTCTCAACTGCGCACCAAATATTCCACCAGCAACTTGCGAAGCCAAATGGCCTCACAATTGGCTTGACTGGCAGCCATATACTCAACCTCTGCAAAACTCAAAGCCACTAACTTTTGCTTCCGACTGAACCAAGACACCATTGCTAAAACCAATCCGAAACAGCAACCAAAAGTACTCTTCCTATCACTGACATATCCTGCCCAATCTGAATCAGTATAACCCACCAATCGAACTCCATCCCCTCTCAGATAGTCCAGGCCATAATCCACTGTACCACAAAGATACCTGAACACATGTTTTGCTGCCACCCAATGCACTCACATAGGCTCCATCATAAACTGACTAAGAGTGTTGACAGCAAAACAAACATCTGGTCTCGTATTGACGAAATACATCAATGAACCGATCAACTGACGATATAATGTGGGATCTGATGATATTATGGTAGCTACGGGAGGTATTTACCTCCACATCTAACCCTGACAAGAATAGAATATTCCGGGAAGCAAAAAGTAACCCTAAAGCATTAAACATAACCCTAGAAGACAAGTCGGCTCAAGGAAATAATTAATATTAAGTATTTAGACTCCAGAATGAGAAGTCGGCCCAGACAGCTCAGGAAACAGTATAAATACAAGTAGCAAGACCTCATTTTGAACACACTGCTCAGAATTGCA
>JASDQU010946801.1:3894-15208 GCA_032191745.1 Picea mariana | reverse complement strand
GAAGTTGACAAATAGGGAACTTTTAAATCCTTCAAGTCAAGTGTTCCTACACCATAAGGCAGGGAGATACCTGTGAAGGGTTGAAGGCCAAGGTTCGGTTGTTCTGTGCGTCCCCCTTGAGGCACCCACCTCTTGGACAGGATCCATCTCGTGACCCATTTCTTAGGCCAAAAATCTAAATGCCGCACTTTGCCCAAGGTACCTAGTGACCAAAATTTAGGACATCCACCCAGGTGGCAATTGTGAGCTGCAATTGCACCTTTATCAGATTTTGTGCGGCTATTGGGAAATATTTCTAGCTCTTTTGGGATATGCCCCCTCTAGCCCTCATTATAACTGATTGCTTCATCCTTCACTATTTTCTCTTCCGGTGGCTTTAGACCCCATTGTCGAGTGATATTGGAAGGTCCAGTGCTATTTGTGAGGAAGGACGTTACGTATTTTAGGACACGAGCATTTGTTTTCTTTATTCTCCCATGCGGACAAAATCCACCTATCCACATATATGCTTCTTTATCAAATTACTTTATGTATGATGCCCTTCTGATTACATCTGATTGGGAAATATATTGTGAAGGTTAAAAAATTGCGGCAAAGGCTCTTGTTTATTTATTTCTCTCACCACCATTCGCACACATCTACTCATCTAGTCAGACATCATAGGGGACCCACAGAACCCCCGTCATTCCAGATTCCTACTAAATCTCCCTCCTATTCTAGGGGGAGTTCCTAGTCTTTCCAACTCATCGACTCCACCTTCTCACACCCCTTTGAGTTCCACTGTCTTAGGATCAAATCTGCTTGGTTCCACCTTACATGGGTTCACTTCTCAAGGTCAAACATCCCCACACTCTCCTTTCCATAGAAGTAGGGGACCAACTTCTTCTCAAGGGGGAAGTACAAACCCACCTAGTCCCCATCAAGGGTCATGTACGCAAAATACTTACACTATGGCTGGAGCTAATCCTCCACCACCACCTTAGATGCCTTACTTGGCTTCCCTCAACATACCGGATCTAACTGAACTTACCAATGATCCTATATTGCACAACCCCGCATGGCTTGCAATGCCTACCAAAATCCCTTCAGACATCCCCAAGTTCGAAGGAAAACTGGGAGACGATCCCACCAACCATATCATGACCTTTCACTTATGTTTCTCTTCAAACAACATCACAGATGATTCCATCCGATTGAGGTTATTTCAACGTACAATCACTGGCCCACCAACTAAGTGGTATGTAGAAGAAAAATCTGGGTCCCATGTGACCTTTGAATCCTTGGCCAAAGCATTCTTGACCTTCTTTCAGCTACCAATTCATCATGACAATGGCCTTGAACTACTCTCATAATTTAAGCAAACCTTCTCCATGCACATCGCTGACCACATTCACAAATGTCATTGGCAGCATAGTCTTTGCAAAGCTGAAGCTACTCCACAACAATGTCTCAATTGGTCTCTCAAATCACTTGTTTCCCTCCTTTCCAAATATGTGGCTGCCACCTTCCCCTAGTCTGAAGAAGAAGCCATTAGCAAGGCCCAACACTTCAAACTCATCTATTCCTAGTCAAGATACTTATAAACAGTACTCCCTGATGCCCCGAGACTCGTGCCATTTGGCCAGGACAAACCTGGGATGTCTCACTCAGCGGATGGAATGATTGGTACCACTACACACCACAATTCACATCCCCAACAACCACCAATGTATGGAACCCCTCAGTATCTGTCGACATATGGAAAATTAACTTATTATCCTCCTCCCCCTTATCACCAACCATACCCTGTTACCCTACCTGCACCCATAAATGGACCCCCGACGACACCCACAATATGCCCACCTGTCCAACCAAGTTTTGGTACCCCCTCTACCACAACTTATACCCTAAGCACTAGTGAAATCACCACACCTTCCTATGTACCCTTTGGATCATCACAACATAATTCGTACTTTCCATTTCCTGGTCCCCCACAACCCATGGCTCCACCATAAGGACACCCACATGCTGGGGTTAATTTTGTTCAGCCCTCTCCCATTCAAAAATACCAAAATTTTGAACAACTGAATATGGCCAACCTGACCCATCAATCAAATAATGTGAAAAAGAAAGGAAAAAACGGAAACAATAATAATCTAGGGCAAGGAGGAAACCATTCCAAACAAAACCAACTGGTTGGGGGCAACCAGAATCCGGGGAGCCAGAACCCTCAAGGGGGAAATAAAAAAAAACTCCAAGGAAATAACAACAACAATATTAAGAAAAACTTCCCTTGTTCCCTTTGCAGTGAGTTTGGTCACTATACTCACCATTGCCCCCAAATTGTTGACTTTAAATGGATGAAAGACTTTGTGAATGGACCACATCCCTCAGCATCGCCTACCCCTCCGCAGGCCCCACAACAATATGTGAAGCAACCCCCCTTAGCCGTGCTACAAAACCCCATTCCAAACCAAGGGGTGATAAATACCCAACAAGACATGCAACCTACCCCACCACAGTTGGGACAATATACCAATACGGGCAATCCTGCTGATTGCACTATCCTCCTCACCAGTGAGGAAGAATTCCTTCTGTAAACACGCAGTCATCAATATAGAACACCCCCCTGAGTCTTCTCCCACCACCTCAGAAGCAACCCTAGTCACAAATGGACCCCCCTTAATGATTCTTTGCCTTAATACAGAAATACCCCTTCGTATTCCTTGCATCCCATTGCGCAGGAATGTCCACAACCCTTAGTCTAGGGCAGCTCATAATTACAGTTTGGTCGATGACTTGGCACAATCTCCAGCTTCCATGTCAGTCTTAGAAGTCCTTCAAACTTGTCCCACTCAGCAGAAGTCATTACTTTTCGCCTTGGGGGCAGTCGACCCTGCTGATACCCGACTCATCACATTTGATCTTGACTATGGAGAACCTTGCGTCCCTTCTCTTATCTCTTTTCAAATCCCCATGAAAATACAAAACATTACCATTCATCGATGCATCATTGATGAAGGTGCATCCACATATATCATGTCCAAATCTGCATGGCAAAAACTTGGTTCACCCGAACTCATACCATCTACCATTACCTTAAGGGCTTATGATGGATGACCATCTTCTCTTGAAGGGCTTTTCCAAAATGTCCCTGTAGAACTCAGGGGAAAAACCATTCTCATTGATATTGAGTTTATCGATGCCCCACTCAATTACAATATCTTGTTTGGTCATAGCTACATGTATGATATGAAGGTAGTTGCTTCTTCTTTATTTCAAACCATGATGTTCCCCCATAACGGAAAGATCATTACCATTGATCAAGTTTCACATTATGAGCCTAACCCTTCTGCCAACATCGATAATATCCTCCCATTCGTCCACACTAATCATGATACATACCCACTCATTGAGATGGGCCTCAGAATTTTCAAAGACCCATCCTTGCTTGGGACGTACCATGGCACACCACCACTCATTCATCCTTCCAATCAAGTATGTGTTGTCTCATCCAACGAAACTGAAGATATTCTCCCTCCCACTGAGGCCTCTTTTTCCCCTGACGTCCCATTAGTCGTAGAATACCTCCCTCAAGAATCTCTTGGAACTTGTTCATCTCTACCCATTCCTGATCTTGCTCTCCCCTAGGGCCATATCCTAGTTTGGGAAACAGTCCCCCAAGCCATTACCCAAATCCCTTTCTTTTACCCCCCACCAGGTGTACAATCTTTCTAGGTAGCCGCAATGCTCACCCTTCCTAACATGGTGTTAGAAATTCCAATATGGTATCTCCATCCACTTGAGATGGTCCCTCAACCATCCCTCCCTCCCCAAATCAAAGGAATCTCGATGCAAATAACCATACCCCCACAGTCTCACCCACACCCCCACTCATTAACACCCCTGATACAGCTGGGAGCAGATGAAAAAAGAAGGACCCCACTGCTCCACTTCCCCCACGTGTCCAACCTCCTTGCACGCTATGCAAGAAAGATGAAGACCCCACCAACAAGTGCCCATCTCTCCCTGAGTTACCTAATCTCATTTAACTCCCTCAAGCACCTCCACCACTCGTCACTTCCTCCAGTGACGCTACTATCTCCCAGAACACTAGTAGCAAAGGATTGCGAACCAAATTCGCATGCGCCATCTGTTCAGAATATGGACATTATACACACCATTGCCCATCGCTACCCCAATTCCGACAGATTCTAGTAGCAGTATGCCAAAGCTTTTAGCAAGAACCCAGTCCATCTGCATCATCCTCAACCAACATCACGGACATCCATTATGTCATGAATTCATTCAACAAACATATGAGGTGGCCTTGCTCTCTCTACGAATCATTAGATCATTTCACGTACCAATGTCCTATGATCATTGAATATAGACAACGCCAAATGGCCTTGATTCAAAATCCTACCCCCCTGCAGAATCGGTGATTAACCCTAATCCATCACTAGAGGTCCTTCATATTACTTCTCTTGAGCCTGGAGCACTCCCTACTCCTCCATGGTTCTTAGATGATTTATACAAGTATTTACCCCCAAATCCCTCTAATTCTCCAGTTCATTTTCCTACGAAAATTTTACGCCCGACTATCATTTTTAACCCACAATATCTTGATATTTGGTTTATGTCGAGAAAACCATCGCAATCCCCTTGCATCAATCCCCCTACTTATTTATTAGTAGGAGACAATGACACAGTGACAGTCACTGATGTCAATCCTCTCGATCCCCTATATTCACGACAGTTTCACTGCGATGAAGATATCCTCGAGGAGTTAACTATTCCCGATTGCCCATGGGATGTGCTCCACCACAGAGCACTCTTTCTTTCACAGGAAGCCTTCATGTCTTCTAACAAAAAACCCATATACACATTCGAAACCAAATATTTTCTCCAATCAGGGCATATAGATTGGTTCAATAACCCTATCCCTGCCCCCGACGCTTTCGAGGAAGGCAATATGGCCAATATTTCCCCAACCATCAAAATAGATATTTCCATCAAATATAGAATTATAAAGGAAATCACCATTGTCACTGCATGCTCTCTTGAAGAAATCACCACCTACAAAGCCCTCTTCCAGGAATATCAGGACATTTTTTCCTAGTCGTACACAAAGATGCCTGACCTTGATCCCTCTCTGTTGTTGAACATCGCATAGACACCTGGCCTGATATCACACTTGTCCATCAAAAACAACGAATGCTACACCCATCCAATGCAGGGGCCATCAAAGATGAGATTGACAAATTACGCGCTGTAGGGTTCATCTGCCCCATCGCATAGAGGTCATGGGTCTCCAACCCCATCCTTTTCAACA
Source organism: Picea mariana (assembly GCA_032191745.1). Lineage (NCBI taxonomy): Eukaryota > Viridiplantae > Streptophyta > Pinopsida > Pinales > Pinaceae > Picea > Picea mariana. Next base: position 9,894 of record JASDQU010946801.1, on the reverse strand, counting down.
AAAAATAGGGCACTATCCGTGCTGTACGGAATTTCATGAACTCAATCATCCTTGTCCAAAAGATAATTTTCCAATGCCCTTCATCAACCAAATTATTGATGATTGCATGGGTCATGAGGCTTTGTCCTTCATGGATTGTTTCTCTAGCTACAACCAAATCCAAATTCACCCAGCCGATTAGTACAAAACTACATTCACTACCCCTTGGGGAACCTTTGCGTATCGTGTCATGCCATTTTGCCTCAAGAATGCTAGTGCCACTTTCCAACATGCCATGACATACATCTTTCATTATCTGGCTCATATCATTCTCGCATACTTGGATGACGTCACAACTCGATCCAAGAAATGCACTCAACATCTCAATGATTTATGAATCGTCTTCCAAAGGTTTTGTCAATACAACATCTGCTTGAATCCCCTCAAATGCATATTCTGCATCACTGCTTGGTGCCTCCTTGGGTTCATCGTGTCCCAATGTGGCATTACCGTGGACCCCCTCAAAGTCCAAGCCATCAAAAAAATTCCACCCCCTCGGAATTTACACCAACTACAAAGCCTACAAGGCAAAGCTAACTTTTTACGGTGCTTTGTCCCAGATTACGCTACTCGTGCACAAGGCTTCCTTCACTTACTCCATCATGACATCCCATTCCAATGGGATGAACATGCCCAAACCACTTTTGATGATCTTAAAGAAACTCTCTCCAATGCCCTGTTGATTAGTCCACCTAATTATAACCGCGACTATATCCTCTACATATCAGTCATAGCCGTCTCAGTAGCAGGAGTTCTCGTCCAAATAGGGGATGACGATCATGATCATGTCATTTACTACATTAGTAAAAACCTTTCAGGGACACCCTTGAAATACAATCATGAAGAGAATCTAGCCCTTGCATTTGTCCTCGCAGTCCAGAAGCTAGGCCATTACATTCTGCTTCGAACTACCAAAGTCATACCAGATTCCAACCCCATTCAATACTTGCTCAGTAGTCATCAAATTAACGGTAAATTTACCCGATGGATTGTCATCCTTCAAGAGTATGACCTCAAATTCTCAACCCCCAAGAGGAAGAAAGCCCTTATCCTTGATGAACTCATCACGACGTTTCCCTCAGATACTACCAGTTCCCCCATCAATACCAACTTCCCCGACGAACATCTCTTTTACATCCCCTCAGATGACCCTTGGTACGACGATCTCCTCGTCTACCTTTGAACAAAAAAATTCAGAAACCACCTCTCCATAGACGATTGTTGACGAATTCTTCACCAAGTCCCACGTTACCTACTCATTGAGAATGTTTTATATCAGCAAGGGGTCGACATTGTACTCCGTTGATGCTTAAATATCAACAAGGCCGATAGAGTCTTGAACGACTGCCAAAATGGTGCTTGTGGGGGCCACCTCTCAGGGATGTCCACTGCCCAGAAAATCATTTGCGCTAGTTACTTTTGACCTACCTTGTTTCGTGATTGTATTCACGTTGTGAAGCGATGTGAAAAACATCATCTTTACGCCAACAAAGCACGAGCACCACTTTCTCTTCTACACCCATTCATCACTGCTGGCCCCTTTTGCAAATTGGGCATAGAATTCATGACTTGCAACCCTCCATCCAAAAATGGACATAAATAAATCATCGTGGCAGTTGATTACTTCACCAAGTGGGCTGAAGCAATGCCTACATTCAACAATACCGCCGAGACCGTGACCTGGTTTTTCTTTAACCACATCATTTCCCACTTTGGAGTACCACTACAACTAGTCTTTGATCACAAGAAACATTTCAAGAATGAGATTTTCATTGAACTCTCATCTAGGTTAGGATTCTCCCATGAGTTTGCCTCCCCATATTACCCTCAGTCAAATGGCCAGGTCAATGCAGTAAAAAAGGTCCTCAAAACCATGTTACAGCGCACAGTTGATAAATATAATACTAATTGGAATTATAGGTTATTCTTCATGCTATGGGCCTATCGCACGACAGTAAAAAATGCCACTGGTTTCACACCTTTTCATCTAGTCCACGGGGTGGAGGCCACTCTTCCCATCGAGTGTGAAATTCCCACCTTACACACCGCTATTGAGATATTGCCTGACACTGCTCCAAAGTAGCAGCATTTGCTAAGATTAGAGTCCTTGGATGAGGATCGTCGATCTTCATTACAGAACAATGAAGCAACCAAAAAATGATCAAGGGCCACCTTTGATCTCTATGTCAACCTTCGCTCATTCAACGAAGGTGACCTCGTCCTCACTTATGATGTTGCTCACGATATCCTCGGCCATGGAAAATTCGAGTCAATATGGCATGGACCTTATATCATCGAACATTGCCTTACTAAAGGTATGTATGTTCTAGCCTCCCCCGATAGCAAACCTCTCAAAGAACCTGCCAATGGGTTGTACCTAAAGAAATTTTACGCCTGAGAGTAGCCATTCTACACTAGGATTTTTCTTTTTTTACGTTTGTTTTAGAGTTTTTAATCTTCTTTCATCCATACCTCACATCTAATCTATCACTTGTGTTATTGACATATGCCACCCCCATCGTCCTATCACATCGGTTATGTCGACGAAGCTAGCCGTTAGACACAGAATCTCTCTTCGGCTGCTTGGGCCCTCTATTCACCCTCACATGAACTGCTCCACTCCAGCGGCATATGTTTAGGCTCAACCACCAACAATCAAGAAGAATACAACGCCGTCATTAGTCTCTTCACTGAGGCCAACCATTGCCATGTCCGTCACCTTAGCGTTTTACTTTATTCCCAACTGGTCCTCCTCCAGCTCAATAATGTGTACCGAGTTTGCAATCCTTGCCTCTTCCGCAAATACCTACAAGTTAGAATTTTATCTGGACATTTTGATTCCATTACATTCACACATATTCCAAGACAATTTAATCAAATGGCAGATAACATGGCTAACCTAGTATTAGATTGGCATTTATCACATTAGGTTACCAGTACGCATACATCAAACATCAATAATCTGTCACAAAATATAGACATCATCAACCAAAACAAAAAACACATGTAAACATCACCAAGATCCCAAAATGTATATCCATATATATATCGGTCAAATGTGTAATCCACATGTTTACAAAAAAATATATATCGTACATATACAAACATCCGTAGGCCGGTGAACCACCTCACCCCTATAGATACAAAATTGGTGCCACTACACCCAGTAGGCTCGCAGGCCTATATAAATACCACAAAACATATAAATACATACAAATACACTCATGGTGCCTCTAGAGAACCACCACCTAGCCCTCCCTCAGGAGGTGGTGTCCCACCCACTATCGGTCCCTCCGGACCTGGAGGTAGCCACCCAGTCATGGCAGCACCTGCTACCACTGCTCTCTATACCACAGTCCACCATACCAGTGGAACCCCCACACACTACTCTAGGATTCCCTCGTCTTGGATCCACGACCACATGCCCTTGTCCACTCCCAGTAGCACCGCCTCCAAGCGGCGACGAATATCCTCAAACTCTCCCCCGGCCTCGGCCAGAGGAGCATGTGATGGACCTGCACCAGGGTCATCAAAACGATGTCTCCTAGCTGCTCTCTCATCATCATCAGGTATTATAGGATAAATTGGTAGGTGCAGACACTAATTGATCTCCCTAGATCCACCTAGATCTAGAACAAAACACACTAGAACATGATGCTTTCCTTAAGTTTTAGATATTGAATTTACTAACTAAAGAGAGATAGGTAACATACCATTTAAACATTGCTTCTTCTCGCCACTGCCATCATAGCTCCATTCCAATGCTCATACAATGATGAACCTACAAAAGAATGCAACCAACCAAAGTGATGGTAATAGAATAAACTCAATATAAACCTATGTATGTGATAAAGGAATCATACAATAAAACACAACAAGCTCTATATGAAAGAATCATATTACTATATCATATTAAATGTGAAAGAGATATTACAACCATGGCCTTGATGTCGTAAGGTCCCTTCCAACTGTCCTCTGTTCCCCACACACTTCCACTCCAAGAATTATGATAGCATCGATATGATAATATTCACAATCTATCTTGACAAACTGGCTCATCTAGCCAAGCTAACAATCTCCAAAGCTCAATCCAATCCAAGCTCCAAATTCAAAAGCTAAACTTCTCCATGAGAGCTCCTCTCTTTTTATAAGTTGAAGAGGATAAGGTGAGGAGGTTAGGATGATCCCACTAAATCATGAAAGTGAGTAAGATCCAAACCATTTGGATGCCACCTCACCATGGAAGTTTCTCCTTCTAGAAACATCGAGAAGATGCTTGTTTTTCCCACGTATGAGCATTTTTGCACCCTGCCTATATAGAAACCTGCAAACACTTCGTGACATAGCTATGGTGTAGCCTATGAAAATCAGGCATTTTCACATCCTAGCTATAGTGCAGCATGCGAAAATCCTCTTTAATAGGGTTTTTACAAAGGGAAATGCAACTTCTTTTCTCAGGAAAAGTTCTTCTCCCTTATTTCTTCAGGAACTCAAGCCATCGACCCCTCTGAAGGCAACATATAGGTTTACATAATTAATGGTCATAGGGATGACGAAAATAATTTGTAACAGAGATCCCCCCAAAGTATGAAGGTAGAACAGAGTGATAGCTGAAATACTTTGTCGAGTGTGTGTAGGGAACAAGGAACAGTCGGTCGGAAACCTACCAACAAACAAGGAAATATAGTACAATAATATATCATCACTGAGGTAGGCATTCACATACTCAGAATACAAATGAATCAGAGCATAAATGTTGACATGCGAAGATCCATGTCAAGTAAGACAAGTCATGGCCACCAAACATACATTGTGGATCCATGCCATTATGACTCAAATCTGAACATAGCCACCAAAAATACACTGTGGATCTATGTGTTAAAGATTCAAATTTGAACATAGCCACCAGACATAAAATGTGGATCTATGCAATAGTACAAAAATAATATACTCCAATGCAACCTGAATCTACCAGAAAAGATCTAGGGTCTTCATCTCCACCACTCTATAGTACGAATCTAACCATGTGAATACATGTGTCGAAGTTGAACATGGTAGAAACCACTTGATTACCGGTCACTAATGAGAACCATTAACAAGTGTGATGGAAATCACCATTAATGTCAATGAATCCCAAGTTACTCTAGTACAATCCAACGAATGTGAGTTAATGAGATGAAGTCGAACACTCAGGGGAATCTCCCGATCAGGGGTCAATAATGAAAACCCATTTTCGAAAGTGAGGAAACCTACCATTGAGGCATGCAAGTTCCAAGGTACCAATTGGTTTCTAGTCTAATTCCTGGATAATGAGTTGAAGTTGACAGGAAAAGACTCATCACAGGAGGGCCTTAATGTATCCCACATCAATGAAATGAAACAAGTAACAAGATTTGATGTAGATCAGAGTAACAAGTGATTCAGGACTAAATCAGAGATGGCTGACGCAACAGAAGGCTTAAAGATTGCAGACATGGCTGGCGTAATAGAAGGCTTTCCGAGTTGAAATTCTCTTTGAACACATTGATGAAACTACAACTGTCTTAGAAAATACTCACTCAACAATAGGGATCACAGACCAATTTGTAATCTTATAAAGGAGTATGACCAAGAGACGAGTGGGTTTTCCAACCTAGATATTAGGCTCCAATCTACTGATGTAAATTAGAGTACAAATGATTGTCAATCCGGTGTTTGTAAGACTTAGAGGCACATCCAAAGTATATGGATTTAGATATAGCTTTTATCTTTAATGGAAATAAACCAAAACCTATTCTAAGGGCTGAATATGGAAGAGATGCTAAGCTTCTATTCAGAAGTCCTATTCATAGATCTCATAATAGTAATCAACAATTGTTTTCCTAAAGAGTATCAACAGTAAGCATTCAAGAGATGTTCGAACTAGTTCTAAAACTTATCAAATGCTAGAAGGACAAAACTCTTATTCAAGAGATGCATTCA
>JASDQU010946800.1:4873-24085 GCA_032191745.1 Picea mariana | reverse complement strand
GAATGAGGCCTTCGGTGGGTCTGCTGGGCAAGACGCTCGAACGCACCGAAATGAACGGTTGACCCAACATTGCAAAGGGGCGCAACTCATGGGTCATGTCGGTTCACCTAAACATATCGTTCGAGGAGCCAACGCTATAAAGGAACAAGAGCACACATCCAATGGAGGCAACCTGGAGTAGAGTAAGAAGAGCTCTACATTTCTAAGACAAGCTTGGACAAATTGGGGAAAGCTCCCTTAAGGATCCAAGTTGCTCCACATGGGAGGGATTTTGTTGTCTTGAGGTGGACTCAGAGAATAGAGTGGGGAGAACTTCTCTTGGGATGATTTTGCAAAAGTTTGGAAACACATGCCTCTTGGAGGCATGCATGAGGTAGAACTGAAATTTGTGAAGTCTACGAAAATGAAGAGACAACAAGTCTGCAGTCAAGGGAACATATGAGGTGCACCACAAGAGGTTGCAAAGATGGTTGCGATAGAGATTCTTGGTGATGAATTTGTGTATGAGTGTCTTGGTGAGGTGAGGCAAGTCATTTGACTTCACCCAGTTTAAACCGGGCCAATAGTGCTCTTATTGTAATTGTTTCGTAATAACAAAGACTTAATTGGGTGTTAAGAACAGTTCATGTTGCTTGCACTATCTCCGTGTATGTATTTCATTTGTTTTGTGGTTGTTTCTTGGTTTCTCTTGTTCATGTATGTATTCTTATATATGACTAAGTGTTAAGATGTTAACAATTGTCTAAGTATAAAAGAGTTTCACTAGAGTAGGAGTATGGATCATTGGTAACTTAGAACGAAGTATGGGTATGCTCTAGGTGAAGAGACGTAGTACCTTGAAGTATCCTCAATGTTTCCAAACAACCAAGTGAGAAAAATCACCTTGTTGCACTCCCTCAAGAAGTGCATGAACGCAAGGAACATTATGGGGATGTGATAGATGGTATTAGAGTGGTTTGGTGCTCCTCACCACTCTTGCAGTTAGAGAATTTGTGGTGGGGCTCACTTGTTGAGAAGGATTTTATTTTTGAAGTCAGTTCAGTGGGAACGTTTGCAGACATGGTGAACTGTTTAGTGGAGTGAACTACATCATTGAATAATTTGCATCAGAGTTATGGTAAATGTTTAGTTGATAGCGTGGTGGAAGGTCGGTCTAGTTGAACACCTTGTATAGACCAAGAGAAAAGTTTGTGGTAGGTTTAATCACTTGGAATTGTGGGCGATCAAAGAACTCATAGCCTTTGACTGTTTAAATGTCTTCTAGTACTTAGGAGTTTTTCAAATTCTTGTTGAGCTTGTTGACTTCAACTCTCAATGACACGACTTCTTTTTCAAGCTTCTGACACTCTTTTTCTTTCTTTATCATCTGTATCGACATTACTTCTTTTTTCTCTTTACTTATTCAAGTTGGGTTGTCAAGGAGATGATTTATTATTTGAATGATTTGTTTTTATTCATTTTTTTCTTCAACTTGGTTAAATCAATGATTAATTCTCCCTCCAGATCCACTTCACCTTATTCTTCGTCACTTTCAGGAGTTCTTTTATTAGTTTTTCTGGCCATAAATAGTACCTTTTTCTGAATCATTGTTACTTTCATCATCCTCGTGAGATTAGAAACTTTCTTCTTTTGAGTATAAGCTTTTCTTGAAAAAAATACTTATTTTTCTTTCTTGTTTCCCTTTTTATATTTATTTTCTTTCTTGGGAGTTTCTTCTTCATCACTATCTGAATTATTAACATAAGGACATTTAGTATAAAAATGACCAATTGCACCACAATTAAAATATTTTAATGGAAGCATACCTTTGTACTTTCTAGTTCCTTTCTTCAACTTCCTTACAAAGTTTTCCATTTTTTCATCTTCATCTGACTCGTCGCTATAGTTGCAATTTGGATTTGAATTTTTATTTTTCTTTTTCTTTGTATTCATGGATGATTTGAAAGTTGCTTCCTTCTTGGATGGGTTATCCCATTATGTTCACATTTCATAAGATGTAAAAATTCCATGTATATCATCCATGCTCAGGGTATCAAGATATGTTATTTTCTCTAGAGATGATATATTAGGATCAAATATCAATGGAAGAGATCTTAGTACCTTTAGAACTATGATTGTTTATTTAATTTATTCTCCCAAACCTTTAATGAAATTCACCAGTGAAGATGTCTCAATGAAGACATGTTGAAGGAAACATGATTTACATCAGTAGATCAAATGGACAATTGTAGATAACAACAAGGCAGTGGAAATATAGCAAGGAAAGCAAGCAACAATATCAAGTATGGGATACAGGAGGAATTAAATAATTGGAACTTGATGATCGCCTTCAAATTCAACAGTGGACGCGTGGAGGCAAACAGATGACATCTCAACAATGACAGAGTTTCATATCAAGCATTTAACTCAGAATTTAATAAGTTGTTGAGATATTTTTTGTAAACAACATTTTAAAATGTAACTTGTTTGTAAAGTCTTGAAGGACTGTAAGAAATGCAGATATGGAGTGTCGACTCTATCTGGAAATAACTAGTAGTTATTGTAATAGGACAGAGTAGGTAATAGATTTCAATTTTGAAATGATAGATTTCAGAACAGGACAAGAGAGCTCGTGGAGTCGGTCCTTAGATAGTTCATTGTTGCATTGTAATAGATCAGTATGTATGAGTATTGTAGGAGATCAATAGAGAAGAGTAGAGTAGAAGAAACACTACGTATTTTGTTTTTTAGGAATGAATAGAATAGACAGAAATTGTCCCAAATCCTTGGACCGTGTTCATCTTATGTGTGATTGAATGAATGCTGATTTCTGTGTGTATGATTATTACTTCGTTCATGTATGATTGTTAGTGAGAGATTGACTGTATGAGTTCGTGACAAAGCTAGTTGAGTTTCAATAATTTCTCTTTTGATACTTGTATGAAAGGTGTGCATATTGAATGCAAGGAGTGTGTCGACTAAGTCTAGGATTGACTCAGATAAGTTTAGAGAGAATCATACAAACTCAAACTAGGTGCAAGGTGTGCACAGTGTCAAGAAGACAACAAGATTCGAGGAACCGACGTAGAAGAATGCCAAGTGGGCGAGAAGCATTTTCTTTTCAAGAAAATCCTTCGAACTGGGTTATTCGAAATCTCGAGAATGTAAAGTGTGCATGGGAGATCGAAATCCTTTTAAGGATAGAATCTCAGAAGAGATAACACTTTTCTTGAGTGTTAACGAGATCCTAGAGACAGATTCGTCAGGAGAACAAAGGTTTGAAACCTTTGAAAGAGGATAAATCTTCCAAGACGAAGAGATATCAGAAGTTTAGGAGGAAGAGAAACCGTGATCATTGGGTCATAGGGAAGAAGATCGACAGTCATCAAATAAGAAGGAATTTCTCAAAACTTGGTATTTCTCATACCGAGGAGAGAATCTATCGGGGTTGAAACTTGAGATTTATGGAGTCCGGAGACCCGGAATAGAATCTCAATCATCCAATCATTGAGATATATCTGAGACGTCACATCACTGGAGGCGAAGACTAAGCATCAAAATGCCAGGAGGAATCACATTCATTGGTTGTTGGAAGCTCAGAAGGGAGAGCGGCTTGAAATTTGAGATTTCCAAAGTTTGGAGTGCTGTAACACTAAAGTGGAATCTCAACCATCTGATTGATCAAGCGTGAGCCATCATATATCATGGGCACAGAAGGAGCCAAGTTGAGACTTGAAATACCCAGAGCGCGGATAGATGAAGGGTCATGAGTCATTGATTTGTGAGGAGACACTTGTCCGCAAATCTCGTACTCTGTGAAAATATGAAGTAAGTTTTCAATTTGAGACCTGAAAATGCCGAAGCACGGAGACCTGAATTCCCAAAATAAGATTTGGGTTTTTGGATTCAGAGGACATGCGGCAGCAGATCAACATTTTGCTGACTCACAGAGCGGGAATTCAAAGGGTAAATTTGTGAGAATTCGAAAAATGTGAACTCGCGAAATCATTCTAGCTATTGGATATGGGGTGACAAGTGGCGTAGATCCACACACATAGGAGATTTGAGCATTGGGAGAAGCTGAACAGATGGTGGAAACTCTCGAAGGGAGAACAACTGACACGATCTGGACCATCAGATCATAGGATAATTGAAGTCGTTAACCCATGCCAAAGGAATATCGGTCTTTCAGGTATCGGGCGAAGGGAGATAAGTTGTATCGTAAACCCCCGATCCATGAAATCCTGACGTGCTCAAAGGATGAGCCCCGGGTCATGGTGAGTGGTCATGTGGAGAAGGATAAGGGAGGATCTAGCAAGTGCTAAGCCCCTGTTGGAGTTTCAGAGATCGGGAGAGTTGAGGTGACTCATGTACAAAAGACCCGATACACAAAATCATGAAACGCCTTTTGAGAGGCGTGCGATCACAGCCAGTGGTCGCGTGGAGGGAACTCACACCTAGTGATTTTTCATGTGGTTGTAGTTCAGATAGGACCTATGGATTTGTTTAGTAGAGGTTCTAGCAGGGACCCAAAAAAGCTAATCCAGCTCATTTTAGTGACAATCCAGTGACTGGGAGGTCGAGAGACCCTGTTGAGGTAGGGGGGCTGCATCAGGTGGTATCAAAGCTCATATTTTAACTTTCTGTTGCAAAGAGTAGATAAATAAAATAATCTGATACACACCATGAGGTGGTATAAGAGAGATATTTTAAATTTGTTTGAAGACAACAGACAAGAGGACAAAACAAGAAAGTTGGTATCATTTCTGATATCAAAGAAAGTTTGATTTCTATTGGTAGGTGATGTAGAGAAATCATGCCAACTATAAGTCCGGGAGTTCTTGAATAAAGGGTTAGTTAGGGAAACCCTAAGCCCATGTGCAGTATTGACTGTATTAAGTTGAAAGAAGGATGGAGGATGGAGAATGTGTACAAATTCTCGATCCATCAACAAGATAACTATTAGGTACATATTTCCTTTACCGAGGATGGATGATTTGATGGACTGTTTGAGTGGCGCAAGCTATTTTTACAAGATAAACTTGAAGAGCAGATATCATCAAATGAGAATGAGAGAGGGGGATGAATGGAAAACAATATTCAAGACAAATGAAGGATTGTTTGAATGGATGGTCATGCCATTTGGGTTGACAAATGCACCAAGCACATTTCTAATGTTGATGAATGAAGTGTTGAAAGACTTCATAAGAAAATATGTCATTGTATATCTGAATTTCATACTAATCTTTAGCAAGACAAGAGAAGAACACTTGAGACATTTGACATCAGTGATGGAAAGGTTTCAACAAGAGAAATTACTGATAAATCTAAAGAAGAAATCTTTTATGAAGAAGGATCTCATATATTTGGGTTTCATGATCTCTTCAAATGAATTGAGGATGGACCCAAAAAAAGTGGGAGCGATCAGAGAATGGTCGTCGTTGAGCAGTATATTTGAGGTAAGAAGTTTTCATGGGTTAGCTAGTTTTTATATAAAATTCATCATAAATTTTAGTGGCATATGTGCACCCATTCTAGACACTGTGAAGAAGAAACACAAGTCCTTCAGTTGGACAGAGGAAGCTGAAAAAAGTTTCAAAGTGTTGAAGGAGAAAATCACAGAGCAGCCAATTTTGGTCTTACCATATTTTGGAAAAACATTTCAGGTGAGATGTGATGTAAGTGGATTAGCTATTGGAGTAGTCTTGAGTCAGGACAATAGGCCAGTTGCTTATTTCAGTGAGAAACTGAATGATGCTAAGAAAAATTATTCCACGTATGACAAGGAATTTTATGAAGTGATTCAAGATTTGAAAAAGTGGAGGCACTATCTACTTCCTAAAGAATTTGTCTTGTACAATGATAATCAACATTTTCAATTTATTACTAGGAAAGAAAAGTTGAATCAGAAACATGAAAAACGGGTAGAATTTATGCAAAATTTTACTTTTGTTATTAAACACATTATTGGAACTGCTAAAAAAGTTGCAGATGCTTTGAGTAGAAGGAGTTTGATTCTACAGGAATTCCAAGTGGAGACTTTTGTGTTCGAACACCTCAAGGAGATGTATAAAGAAGATGCAGATTTCAAAGAAGCTTATGAGGGATGTAAGAATCCTTTGTTGGGAGACAAAATCCCATGGAATGAATATTTGATCCAGGATGGATTAATGTTCAATGGGAGCGAATTATGCATTCCAAAGTGCTCAATGAAAGACAACCTATTGAAAGAGAAACACAATGGAGGTTTACCTGGACACTTTGGTCACAATAAGACATTTTCACAGCTGAGAAATTCGTATTATTGGTCGAGCATGAGAGAAGAATTGAAGAAGTTCGTGAACAAATGTAGAATTTGTTAGTATGCAAAAGGAATACAACATAACAATGGTTTGTATCAACCATTACCAATTCCATAAAGGTCGTGGGATGCAAATAGTATGGATTTTGTTTTGGGATTTCCTAGAACTCAAAAAGGGAGCGATTCCATATTTTTTGTGGTAGACAGATTCTAAAAAATGGAACATTTCATACCATGCCATAAGACAAGCGATGCCACACACATCACCAATTTGTTTTTCAGAGAAGTAGTGAGACTACATGGATTGCTTAGGAGCATAGTTTAAGACAGAGACACCAAATTTGTAGGACACTTTTGGAGGACTCTATGGAAGAGGCTAGGGACGGACTTTTCCTTTAGTTAAGCATATTACCCTTAGATAGATGGATAGGCTTAAGTAGTAAACATAAGTCTCATAAAATTATTGAGAAGTTTAGTCACTGAGCAAGGTCGAAAATGGGATCAAATTCTGGCATAAACAAAATTTGCATTCAACAATTCAATGAACAGGAGCACAGGAAAAAGTCAATTTGAAATTGTGTATGGTATAAAATCGAGAGGGATTACAGAGTTGAGAGATTTGAATCAAGATTAGTTCAGAAGTGCTGGAGTAGAGGATTTTGCAACAAAAATGTAGAAACTCATTGACAGAGTCAGAGAGCAGCTACAGGACAACAGTCAGAAATACAAGGGTAGAGTTGATCAAAAGAGAAGAGAAGTTCAATTCGAAGTTGGAGATGAATTTTTAGCTCATTTGAGAAAAGAGAGGTTTCCAAGGGGAACGCATAACAAATTGAAGATGAAGAAGATAGGACCATGCAGGATTCTCAGAAAATTCGCAGCCAATGCTTATGATATTGAGTTGCTAGACAATGTTGGGATATCATCGATATTCAATGTTGTGGACCTGTATCCTTACAGGAAAAATGAAGCAAGAGAATCAGATGATCAGAAAGAAATTCAGTGGGAAGAGAAATTAGTGACAACAGAAAAACCTCAGATGGAGAAAATTATTGAACAGAGGGATGGAAAGAAAATAGGAGAAAGACATATCCTGAATATTTAGTGAAGTGGAAAGATCTTCCAATGGAAGATGCAAGTTGGGTCACAAAACCTGATATTTTGAATCATGGAAAGATAGTGCAGGAGCTCATGGATAGGAGTCCATGAATTTTTTTAACTAGAGGAGTATGATGCAGGAGCATCGCCTTCAAAGTCAACAATGCACACGTGGAGGCAAACATATGACATCTCAACAATGACAAAGTTTCAAATCAAGCATTTAACTCGGAATTTAATAGGTTGTTGAATTTTTTTTTGTAAACGGCATTTTAAAATGTAACTTGTTTGTAAAGTCTTGAAGGATTGTAAGAAATGCAATTATGGAGTGTCGAATCTATCTGGCAATAACTAGTAATTATTGTAATAGGACAGGGTAGGTAATATCTTTGAATTTTGAAATGATAGATTTCAGAACAGGACGAGAGAGCTCGTGGAACCAGTCCTTAGATAGTTCATTGTTTCATTTTAATAGATCAATATGTATGAGTATTGTAGGATATCATTAGAGCAGAGTAGAGTAGCTGAAACACTATGTATTTTATTTTTCAGGAAGGAATATAACATACATAAATTGTCCCAAATCCTTGGACTGTGTTCATTTTATGTGTGATTGAATGAATGTTGATTTCTGTGTGTATGATTATTACTTCGTTCGTGTATGATTGTTAGTGAGAGATTGAATGTATGAGTTCATGAAGAAGTTGGTTGAGTTTTAATCATTTCTCTTCTGATACTTGTATGCAAGGTGCGCATCTCGAACGCAAGGAGTGTGTCGACTGAGTCTAGGATTGACTAAGAGAAGTTTAAAGAGAATCATAGAAACTCAGACCACGTGCAAGGTGTGCACAGTGTCAAGAATCCAACAAGCTTTGAAGAACCGACCCAAAAGAATGCCAAGTGGGCAAGAAGCATTTTCTTTTCAAGAAAATCCTTCAAATTGGATTATTCAAAATCTCAAGAACGCAAAGTGTGTGTGGGAGATAAAAATCCTTTTAAGGATAGAATATTAGAAGAGATAACACTTTTCTTGACTATTGAAGAGATCCCAAAGATTAATTCATCAGGAGAACAAAGGTTTGGAACCTTTGAAAGTGGATAAATCTTCCAAGACAGAGAGATATCAAAAGTTCAGGAGGAAGAACGACCATGATCGTTGGGTCATAGGGAAGAAGATCGATAGTCATCGGATCAAAAGGAAGTTCTCGAACCTTAATATTTTGTGTACCGCTGAGAGAAGCTATCGGGGTTGAAAATTGAGATTTTCAGAGTCTGGAGACTTGGAGTAGAATCTCGACCATCCGATTAATGAGATAGATCTGAGCCATCATATCACTGGAGGTGAAGACTAAGCGTCAGATTTCTAGGAGGAATCACAGTCATTGGTTGTTGGAAGCTCAGAAGGGAGAGCGGCTTGAAATTTGATATTTTCGAAGTCTGGAGTGCCGGAACACCGAAGTGGAATCTCAGCCATCCGATTGATCAAGCGTGAGCCGTCAGATATCACGGGTGCACAAGGATCCAAGTTGAGACTTGAAATACCTAGGGCGCAGACAACCAAAGGGCTGTGATTCGTTGATCTATGAGGAGACACTTGTCAGCAGATCTTGCACTCAAAGAAAAGCTAAAGTAAGTTTTCAATTTGAGAACTGAAAACGCCGAAGCACGGAGACCCGAAGTCCCAAAATAAGATTTGGACCATTGGATTCAGAGGACACGTGACAACAGATCAACATTTTGCTGACTCACGGAGCGGGAATTCAAAGGGTAGATTTGTGAGAATTCACGAAACGTGAACTCATGAAATCATTCCATCCATTGGATCTGGGGTGACAGGTGGCATAGATCCATGCACAACGAATATTCAAGCATTTGGAGAAGCTAAACGAATGGTGGAAACTCTCAGATGGAGAACTGTCGATGCGATCTGGACTATCTGATCGTAGGATAATTGAAGCCGCTGACCCGTGGCGAAGGAATATCAGTATTTCGGGTATCAGGTGAAGGGAGATAAGTTGTGTCGTAAACCCTCGATCCACAAAATCCCAACGTGCTCAAAGGATGAGCCCCAGGTCATGGTGAGTGGTCATGTGGAGAAGGATAAGGGAGGATCTAGCGAGCGCTAAGCCCCATGGAGTTTTAGAGATCGGTAGAGTCGAGGCGACTCATGTACAAAACACCCGACACAAGAAATCATGAAACACTTTTGTAGAGGCATGCAGTCACAGTCGGTGGTCGCGTGGAGGGAACTCGCGCCCAGTGCTTGTTCGCATGGGTGCATTTCACAAAGGACCTGTGAGGTAGGGGTTCCAACAGGGACCTAAAAGAGCTAATCCAGCTTAGTTTAGTGACGATTCAGTGACCACGAGGTTGGTAGACCCTGTTCTGGTAGGGGGGCTACATCAGAGCTCATGATCAAGAGATCATGAACACTTTTTGTTCCTTGCGAGTATGATGCAGTGAATCTTGCCTCCAAAATTCTAACTGTTTGACTAGACCTAGGGGTCTTGAGTTTGTTTGAATTTTATTATTTAATTGTTAAAATTCCTATGCTTGAAGGAATTATAGAAAGATTGATTATAATTATATTTTTCAAACATATATCAAGAGTTTTTAGAGTTAGAGAAACCCTAGGAATTATTGTTGAGGGTTTAATGAATCTAGGAGATCCTAGAGATTTGTGTGAGGATTTTTAGGATCCGAAACAGATTGTAGTTTCAGAATCCTTTGTATTAAATTTTAATCTTCCGAGCAAATGAGTGTCGCCAATTGAATGTAAGAATTAGGCTAGAGAGTGAGGAAGGCCATTAGAAGAAAGAGGCTGATTTTATTGTGTATGTACAATGTGTACAAGTGAAAAAAGAATCACTTTGTTACGAGTGTAGTTTGGGAATTGGTGTTTCGAACCATTGTGCATTATTATGTGTGTGTTTTTTCTATGCAAGAGTGAGTGTGAAGGTTTTAATACCTTTGAATCATCCTAATTTCCTCAATATCTATGTCCATTCTATCCTCTAGTTGGTACGTACTACTGCAAACTTGCTGCTGAAATCTATTGTTGCTCACTGGTTGCTACATTTTTCCTTCATCCATGACTTTGTTGTAAGGAACTAAAATATTCTTCTCATAATCAAATTGAATTAAATATTTAACTTCTCCTTTGCAATGTTGTAACTAATCATTTATGAACACGTTGTACCTACAATTGTAATGAAGTCCTCTTTATCAATCCTTGGATTGATCAACCAGTCCTCAAGCATCCTCAGTTCTTCCTCAAAATCAATGAGCACTACATATGAGTGATGCCCTTTATCCTCTTCCTTATTCTATGCAAAAATGTTCTCCTATAATTTTTCTTCCATCTCTGGATCACTTAATAAAAAGTGACTTACGTATTTATCATCCTCATGAGACAATGTTGTCTCTTCTTCTTCTATGAGAGATATTAATATATGTCTTCCTTTTTTTTCTTCAGCACCTACAAACAGACGCCAATGATCATTTTTAAAACCATGATACTTTGAATTCTATGTTTATGCTTCTATAATCATCTTGATCTACTCCAATGCAGCATCGATTTTCTCATCTGCCTCTCCTAGAATCATCCTCTTGTACTGGTATGAACACCTCATCATACTCTCATCAACATCTACCTTTCCAAAAATTTGATTTGAAATATGTTTGTAATCTCCGCCTTGAATACCTTCATGAGATGACAATATCTCATTCTCTTGCATAACAAAACTCTAATGTTTTCTTGTTTTATGCTTCCAAAAAGCATAACCCCATCTTCAACAGTCCTTATGACAATTCCAAATGATTGTCCAACTTCTTCCCTTTCAAAACCTTCATTCATACACAAGATTTCATATTTCAAAATATAAGGCTTACTAGCCTCATTTGATACCTCTATTAACACATCCTCATCATGTTGATATCAACTTCCCAAATAGTTCATTAGAATCTCAAAAATTCTCTTTTATTCCTTATCCTCTCCAAGGATGTCTCCTTTCTCTTCTTCACATAAGTTAACTCCTTCCTCTGCAAGTGACCTCTTCTTGAAATCGGCTCCTCTAAGTTTCTCCTTTTTAAGTACGGTAGTCAACCTGTGCTTCAAGATCCTCAATCTTCTCCTCAACTTCTTTGCAAATAATTGTATCACAGGACACTTGAATTTCTTCTTCAACTTCCATCTTCGCCTCTAGTTTCCCATTATCTTCATTTGTAGCAGTTGTCTAATGAAATTGATTTGTTCTCTTAACTCAATCATTTCTCTATGAAGCTCCTCTTGAATAATCCTATTTATGACTTTTTCCTCGACATTCCCCTTTCCTTTGTTGTGGCTTCCTCCCAAACCTTCATAATGACCATCAATAGTCATTTCCATCTCTTTTGAACTCTTCCTAGTTCAATATGAGCTACATCAAGCCTATGTAGTAGTCTCCTCTACCTGTCACTCAATACCCCACCAAGATTCCTCTGAGCTATAGAAAATTTTGTATATACTAGTTCTTCCCCTTCGAACCCTTTGAGAACGTCCTCTCCTCCTTTGGCTATGCACTACTCACTTCTCCTGAGAAATTCAATTGTCCTCTACACTTTAAACCTCCAATTGAAAGTGTTTAAAACATCCTTGCTGGAAGATTCTACCACAATATTCTCTTGAGATTCTTTCTTATTCTCTCTCATGTATCTACTGGATGCAATGTTGCTACCATATCCTTCTACTACTACATCCAATTACAAATATTCATAACCAATGTTAATAAAAATACTAATCATTACATGTAAGATCTATCCATGAAATCTTATCCTCCACAATCAATACACTTAAATAGACAACTCCCTGTCCAATACTTTTTCAATTTCTCATGCTTTCCTCTGTGCATGCCCCCTATGAATCTACTCAGATTCTCTACTAGTTGCAATCTCCTATTATTGATTTCCACTTTAATTTACAGAGAAAAAGTGATGCTCTGATACAAAAAATGATGACCCTTCCAGTCTAGTCTCACAATTATACAACCATCAAAATTTGTTTGTTTCACATTAAACCCACAATGGGGTGTCCAAGGACCCAAAATCGCCTCTCGAATTGCTCTGAATTCCCACGAGTCAATAGTTCTTCAAAACGAGTGCTAGTCGCCATAAGACCATACAACATAACCGTGGCTTATTTATTAATCTCCTTATTCATTGGTGAGTACTTCATATGACCTCGAATTATGACTATGCGCTACACCTCCATTTGTCATCTCCCTTACTACTTCTCCTATCATCATATGACCAGATGCTGCGACCATCGCTCACGCTTTCAGGGATGATTCTTTCCATAAGCTTATCATACTCCTTTCAACTTTCAACCTACATCGTTGATCATCACTGAAAGGATGATCCCCATTTGTTGTTGGGGTGCTCGAACTTTCAATCCTCACCTTTGATCATATTTAGATGGACACTCCTGATTATTCCTCATATCTCCTCTTTCGGAGTATGTATTTCTTCAGAACTTATACCATTACGAACACTTAACTCAAAAATTCATTCACCTTCCCGTTGTACTCAAAGGGATTAAATCCTCTTGACCATTCATCTGTAATAAAGTACGACCCCCAACCACTCTTGTTGTCCCCAAATTTCACTGCACCAAATCTTGTCTTTAGCCTTTCACATAGATGACATGTGTCTATGTTGTACTCATCCATGTCACTATTGTGTGTCCGTATATTATTGATTGATTCCTTTCAATTTCCACGTGTCACTTTTATGACATGCCATGTGTCTCAATTTGAACCATTGATCTCTTCTACTCCAAATAGATCTAAGTTGTTGAACACTATTGCTCTGCCATAACTCATATGGATATACGACTCCTCTGCCATCTCTATCGTCGGTCGGGCCTCTCCTCTGTTGGTCATTCTGATAGCAAATCTCAATAATGCATCGCAATGTGGAAACTTGATGATTGTTTATCTCTATATTCTCCAGATCAATCCACACCGTCAATCGTTATGTCTCCATCGGAGTATTTCAATGCCCCATTTTCTTGAACACCGAGTAAGACAATGTTGAAAGGGAATATTCCCCTTCGATGCTCTTTTGTCAGATTCTTTTTTCAAGTTTCCTCCTTTCGACTCAAAACATGTTATTCCAAATCTCTTCACAATCGTTGATTTTTATAGATCTCCCTTGGAGATCTAATATCAACTATCTATTCCTTAGCACCTGATAGAAATTTGGGAACTTAAATCGTTGATCACAATCCACTGTTCCTCTCGATCGGACGGTAGTTTTTTTTCGATGACTGTAAGGGGTTTTTCACTCTATTATTTATCTCTCCTGGACACAGAGTTGAATTATAAATTATAACTATGTCCTTCCCTACTTCAAATGACCCTATCACGAACTCGATTGGTTCATTATCACCTTTGAAACACAGATGCCTTAGGTGATCGATAATTACTTACGATTCGTCCATGTTGGATCCAAATCCTTCACAGAGGCTTTTAAGAGGAGATTCCTCATTGTTCAGGTATTAACACCTACACACTCACTCTTGCAGACAACAAACACACACATAATAATGCACATAGGTTCGATACACCATTTCCCAAACTACACTCGTAATAGAGTGATTCTTTTTTCATTTGTACACACTCTACATACAAAATACACTCGACCTGTTTCTTCTAATGGCCTTGCTCACTCTCTCTCCTGCTTTTAGATTCATTTGGCCACACCCATCTGCTCAAAAGATTACAATTTTAATACAAGGGATTCTGTAACTACAATTTGTTTCAGATCCTAAAAATCCTCATAGAAATCTCTAGGATCCCCTAGACCCACTAAATCCTCAACAATAATTCCTAGGGTTTATCTAACTCTCACAATTCTTTGGATCTATTTAACATGTCTGATCACTATCAAGCTTTCAAGAATTCCTTGAAAGCTAGGAATTTTAACAATTAAGTAATTAAATTCAAAAAACTCAAGATCCCTAGGTCTAGTCAAACATGCTAGAATTTTAGAGGTAGAATGCTCCTGCATCAATTATGGTCATAAGAAAATGTAGAAATGATGAACTATGGGAGTTGGCTTATAAATATTTTTTTTCATACTTTAATTATCTTAATTATTCTATACAAGTATGAATTTTGGGTTTATATAATTGTTCGTGAGACTTGGAAAAAGGTTAAGAAAATCCCAAAATATTATGACCTAAAATTTTAAAACCAAATACAACTTACCCATTTCACTTGATTGAATTTGGATGTATTTCCATGGAATATAATTCCATGATTAGATGTTTAAAATATAAACATAAATGATTAATATTGAACACGGATAGAATCCTAATTATTGTTTCTAGTATAAGGAGTAGATACTATAGGTTGAAAGTGGTCGGGACATAGCTTGGATAACTGTTGGAACATAGAAAAATGAATCAAATTCATATATATTATAAATTTTACAACACTATGAAGTTGGTTAAGAAATAAAATATTAATATTTTTAAAATTAGGACTAATGTTCATGGTCTCCGATGAAACTACTTATTGGAATAACCCCAAAACATCTTGGGGTGATAAAATTCCTAAAATTTGATCTATGAATTGTCGTGGATATCCCAATTCGTCACAACAAATGTGATAAATAAAACTTCAATCTAAATTATGAAGGTTAATTTTTTTTTTATTCTAGAATATTTAGTTACCGATTTTCTACTTATGCATGAAATAGATAAAATGAGAAAAATAGTGAACGCAAATAAATACAGACACCATCCAAAAATAACACAAGATATGACCTAGGAAACCCAATACGAGAGAAAACCCAACTAGAAGGTGAGGATTCTTTGCTCTCTTTTCTCTAGTATGGAAATAATGCAATTATAAAGAAATATGCACTCTCTATGGAGTTTCCTTTGTCATCGTGGTCGGTATGGCTGCTACAAAATCTCTCCTCCTCTATTATGCTCATAGAATACCACACTCAGATGTTTGCCTCAGTTATGGAACAATACATAATGAAAAAGAATGGAACCCCTGCTCCTCCTAGTGGCCTAGTATTTAATATATCCCAATAGCCATCTAGGCATATATTTTTGACTTCTTGAACCCTTGATTGTGGTAGAGTTTTGAAAATTCTAGAATCTTCTTTAAATTCCTCATGTGGCTAGCCCCATATGCCTGACTAATGGAGGATGACATGTCATCCTCATGTACCATGGTGGTGAACATGATATGTCAACTTGCGAGAGATGTAACTTTTTCATACGAACTTTGATTAATGCATAGTCTACACTGTCTAAAAGGCATGAGAGTGTAGAGCATTGTGAAGGGGTTGTACGTAATTCTGAAACAAAAAACCCCAAAAAACTATGCTTAATGCCTCAAAATGGCTCTGGAAGGTTCTAGACCCTAATTTTCCAAATTGGGACCTACCACTAAAATGACCCTGCAAGCTAATTCCTCCATTTTTTTTCATTCTAAAAGCATCAAGATAGATGACAACTAATATAATGATCCAATAAAAATTTATGATAGAAAGTATGTTGAGGATGAATATATTTTCCTTTTAAGATTCCTAAGTACTCTTATTCCCACTTATGCTAATTTTGGGTGTGACAATAAAAATTTATAAGAAGTTACTTCATACAAATATCTGATAGTTGACCTTCATCACAATCTTAAATAGAACTATAACAATGAAAAAATGATTATTGGATGGTAGAAAGAATATTTAAGTCTTGAAAATAGTAGTTAATCAATAGAATAATGGTTGTCTAGAAATATAAGCCCCTCTTTGAGACATTAGTTAGTCATATTATCTTATATGGATGTCAATTTTGACACTAACAACATCTCTAAAGAACCATGTAGGAAGATTGAGAAAATATAGAACAATTTTATAATTTATAATTTTACAATTAAAAGAAATATGCCCTATCCTATCCCACCACAACTTCTATAGAGAATCATGGAGGAAGATTGAGAAAATCTAGAACCATTTTATAATTTTACAAATAAAAGGAATATTCTCTATCATATCTCATATCTTGTTCATAGAATCTAGTCTTCCCCCATTGAGAGTATGGGTATGACAAGGTACCTAATGTACAAGCATGTGACTATTAACTAGATGGGTTGACACAATATGGATACCATTAAAAATACCATCATATTTATACTTAAGAAGAAATTAAGTTGCAATAAGGAATTAAAAATAACAGTAAATTAAGATACTACAAAAACGTCATTAACCATAATCTATAAGATCAAAAATTTATTTAGATTATAGCTAGTCTAAAGGAAAAAAATCAACATTACTAAAATAAGAAGGAACTCTAAAACTATGTGGAATGCAATAATTTTTCATCTTTGTGATACTAAGAAGATGAAGGGTGAAAAACACTTCCTCTTACATATCTTATTAAATCCCAATTTTAAAATATTTATAACTTTAACAACATTCATAATTTATTATCTCATTAAAAATATAAAGAGTTATGAAAGTTTTTTTTAATCATTTTCCTTTTCACAAAAAATTACACTTTTAAAATAAATCAATTAATCTCTTTTTTTTTTTAATATACTTTCCATCAAATTAATCTTAGTAAATATAACAATGTGAAAAAAAAAATCCTTAAATTTAATTTAAAATCTCACTTATTTTAAATAAATAAAAACTTCTTAATTATATATTTTCAAAAAAAAAATTGCATATTAAATTTTTTTAGCTGTCCTATTTTCAATACACAATTCTTATTCAATTTGAATCATTTTTTTAACTTAAAATATAAATTACCATTTTCAATACACAATTCTTATTCAATTTGAATCATTTTTTTAACTTGAATTATAAATTACAATTATGAGTACTCACAACTATGTTCTATTTTGCATATACAAATATTCTTTTGCTGCCCTATTTTCAATACACAACCCTTATTCATTTTGTATCGATTTTTTTTAACTTGAATTATAAATTACAATTATGAGTACTGACAATTATGTTCTAATTTTAATGGTGCACATTTTTAATAAATTGGCATGTCTTGACTAAATAAAAAACAATAACCGTACTGACAATTATGTTCTAATTTTAATGGTGCACATTTTTAATAAATTGGCATGTCTTGACTAAATAAAAAACAATAACCGTCAAAATCAGCAGGTTTCGAACTGGTGACTTTAACATCACGGAGTGGCTTAACAATACACTCCATCACTGACTGTCCTACACCTCGGGGACGAGTATACTGATAAATTATTAAAAAGCACTATACTAATTTATTTAAATAAATTTTTTATTATTATGAGTACTGACAATTATGTTCTAATTTTAATGGTGCACATTTTTAATAAATTGACCTGTGTTGACTAAATAAAAAACAATAACCTTTATGGATTTTGTTTCTACTATGAAAAGTTATGTTAAATTATAAAAAGTAATTTTATTCACATACATAAAAGTTGGAAATTATCTATGAGTATACTGATAAATTATTAAAAATCACTATACTAATTTATTTAAATAAAGTTTTTATTTCCAAATTATAAAAATAATTTTATCCACATACTTAAAAGTTGGAAATTATCTATCGGTGTACCTATAAATTTTTAAAAAGCACCATACTGATTTATTAAAAAAAAAAAATTATTTCTAATTAGGCCGAAAGGCGTATATCTATTGATAATGGGCATATTTAATAGGTTTTTAGTTCTTAACACGTGGAAGAGATTAAATATGCCTAGAATATTCTTAGTCGTCACAATAAATGAATGGATCTGATTTCATCCATTAACTTCCGAGCTGTTATAAAGACATCCGTTTATATGTTTACTTTTTTACATTTACTTAATCATGTTTAATAATTACTGTATTCACTAACTTATTGCCACTTCTACCTGATTAAAAAATATAAACCGATTTTCGTGAACCTAACTATTTTACTGTATTAATTAGGATTTTTTTAACTAACCAAGAAATTTAACAGCCGACCTTTCGGCGTTCACCAGCCGCCTCGCGGCTGTGCTAGTGTTAACAGAGAACAATATTTGAAGCCGTTCGATATTTAATTGTTCATGTCAAAATGGACAGTCATTCCGGTCAGTCAAACAAAAATAAGACCACTTGGAAAGGAATGAAAATTGGAATCTAAAAGATTCTATTAGTTGATAAAATTATGATCCTTAGTGAATAAAAAAATAAATCAAATATTATAATTCATTTTTAATTAAATTTATTTGTTATAAATAAATATTCAAATAATTTACCAAATTAGTTAAGGAATAATTTTTATAAAGAACAAACTTCACAATTTCTATAACAAATATATATTTGTTAGTGAATAAGATTGATACTTCTGGCCAGCAGGGTGTAGACGGGCAAGTGCAGCCCGGGTTTGCTATTTCATCCAAATTATCACCACCGGATTCCCATTAGAAAACCAAAACATAAAAGATTTAGAAAAAGGCAAATTGAAATATAATGCGGTGGAACTTTGCTACTTCAATGTAAAATTAAAAAACTCCCCATTCATCAACGAAAATGTTTACGCATTATTAAAAAAACTGCATTAATTCCGCATGTAAACAAATATTTCATTGACACTACATGATACTCAAACTCAGATTTACCGAAACCATTACTGTAATAAGACTTGAAGATTGCTTGGAGCACAGTCGAACAGTAACAATAATACCGACAGTAGAAATGTGCAGAGACGCTAGGAAAACGAGACAATTACATTTGCGACGAGGCGAATGCATATTTGGCGCATTAGGTTTACGATGGCGACTAACAATCTGGGCGGGGGACAAGGGGGATAT
>JASDQU010946798.1:66737-81686 GCA_032191745.1 Picea mariana | reverse complement strand
ATCACATTTAACCATCTTAAACAAAGAATTTAAACGAATAAATTTCGTTACTTTAGTCACTAAATCTAACCTACATTATTAAAAGTGGAAACCAAGCAAAATGTTAAATCAAAACTAAAAGTTTTCTTAGAAAAATTATAACATCTTAAATCAAACATAATCTTTCAAACCAATGAAGCAAAGTAACTTTCGAAACATAGAAAATGATAAGAAATTAAATGTAATATAAACTATAAAATAAATTATATTTTTGGGAAATTTTGTTTTTTGGAAATACCAAAATATTTAGAGAGGGGGAATTCAATTGCTAGTTATAACAAGCACAGCAGTAAGCCCTGCCTTAAGTTCTAGTTTATCATATTATTTTTTGGAAATTTTGTTATTTTTCTATCTAAAGATTTAGAGAGAGAATAATTCAAAACATTATGATCATAATTATTTATGGCAGGATGAAACCATGCACCAATCACATGCTCACACTACGTTGATCTCCACCCTAATTTCACTACAATGATCTCCAGACTAATCTACATGTTTGATTCTGACACATACTCAGACTACATTGATCTCCACGCTAATCTCCATGTTTGAATCATTGTAGGGAGAAGTTATCAGACTACATTGATCTCCACGCTAATCTCCACATTTGAGTCATTGTAGGGAGAAGTTATTAGCTACGAGAAATAGACCTAGGAGAACAACTAGCTATATCCACTTACTTTCCTATACAGTATCTTACCATCCTTGAATGCTTGTCCAACCTTTACATTTTGTTGTTTGTGAAAAATGATAGCTATATTGATTCACATTTACTATATGTTGATTATTTGAGTATTCACTTATTTTTGTTGTTGATCTTTCAAATGAATTTTATACAAAGCTGGGATGTAATGGAACACAAATTGACAAACAAATAATACATGAATATTTGGGTAGAAAATTATTGCACCTTCAATTATTTGTCATTTTTTTTTGCTCGACATTGCTTTATGATTTTGCTTGTTACAAATTGCTTTATGACTTTGCTTGCTACAATTTTGAGATCATCTTTGTTATTTTGCTTGCTTGGGATAATACCTAATGCTTTAATTTCATGGCACTCTCCATTTTCAATGCCTTGTTTTTTTCCAACTCAACCATCTTAAGTGATAGGATCCTTTGAGCATTTGTAGTCATTATCTTCTATCCTTGAAGCATGGATGATTTTAAGGATAGAAAATTATTTTAAAATGTAGAAACCTTGGCGAATATTACTAATCCTTCATATGTCAACTATAAATGTTTGACAATATTTTTTTTTAAATATTCAAATTTCTAAGTATTTTATATAGTTTTTATAAAATTTTGGCGATTTTAAAGGTAAAATAATTTTATTATATAGAATTTGGGCGAATCATTTTAAAAATAGCGAATCTCGTTTTTGGAAAAACCATGAAAATTAGCCCATGAGCGAAATTTAACCCCTAAAATTATCCATGCCTTGAAGCTGCCAATAGAAGAATACCGATATCACTGAGGACATAGTCAAATATTCCTTTCATTAATTGTACAGATAAAACAATTGTTATTAGTAAAGATTAGAGCTTTATTAAGTGAATATTGTCAAATAGTTGACCTATCTAGTATTTCTCCTTTAGATGGGAAATCGAAAATCCAAGCAGTGCCTGGTGTATCTATAAAAAGGTTTAAAATGAGTTCCAACCTTGAAGCAAGAGAAGCTTGTAAAATAAATACTCCAGATACGCATTTATGTTTAAAAGTTTTGACATCTAAAGCTCATGTTCATAACAAGGACACTACATTATTCATTTCATTGTATTCCATAACAAGCACACTACATTATGGTATCCCAATAGAGGTAAAAATCACTCATATGATTTTTTTTAATTTATTAAAAAATATTATAGAAGATATATTTTTTCTAAAAATAATTATTTAAATAAACATAATTATTAATACAAAATTATATTTTTTTTCAAATTTAAAAATAATCATTTTTGTGTATATCAAACTATTTAAATTTGAAAATAAACATAATAAAATAAAAAATTTGAGAATATCTCAACTTTTCAGTTAAGAGTATACCAATTAAAAAACTTAAGGCTGGGTGACCTAATGCCATCCTTGTGACCTTATAAGACTTCCACTTAGAAGAATATATCAACTGAAAAACTTAACACTCAGTGAAAAAACAAACTCATTATCAATAAGAAAGATTGATCTTCTTGTCTTTCTTGCTAGCTTTCTTTGTAATGAGGGAGTCAATAAGGAAATTGAGAGATTGATTGATACTAAAATAGGGGCACTTACCAACTTATCCTTCAACAAAGTAAATAATGAGATCTACCACCATATGTAAGCATTAGAGCCAATGAGCCTATCATAGTTGTAAGCCAGACATCAAATTATTAAATAGTTGCAAGTCTTGAACGATTATGAAATAAAACACAAGGTTATGAAATAAGTTGCAAGGAGTAGGAACAAAGTAAGTGAAGCGAGCATAAACATATCATTTTTAGATCGAGAAGCAGTCCTGAACAATTATTTCAGTATATCGGAGCAAGCGACAATTATTCAATATGTCCTGAATTATTCAAGTCCTGAACGATTATGAAATAGATGAAAACAACTGAGAAAGCAGTAGATTCAATTGATCTTGATGACCCTGTTCCACCAGCGACATGAAAGCAAGCATCGACACGCGTAAATAATAATACAGGGTTTTCACCATCACTAGTAGAGTAGAAAATAGAAAAGTCAGCAACAGAGATAGAGACATAGTAACAACATAAAGCCCAAAATGGGAGCCTAGTAAATAGTTAGATTGCTTCAATTCAACCAAACTAATCCCACTTAACACTGAGTGAAATGATGCAGCCTTGTGACCTTATAAGACTTGCCTTCATACCGTACATAACATATCATACTGTAAAACATAGTAACAACATAAAGCCCATTATGGGAGCCCATTGAATAGTTATATTGCTTCAATTCAACCAAACAAATCCCACTTCTGGCCAACAATGAATAAGTTTGAATGAGTTTTTTCTTTAAATTGATAAATTATTACTTCCTTGTCAGAAGAAAAAAAGTTCTTAAACCTTTGAAAAGTCTTTTTCTTTTCTGGTTTGTAGAGAACTGTTCCAATCTTGTTACTAAAACCCTATGCACCCAACAACGTTATGACCATCTCCTCGGATACATTTCTATGGAAATTTCACTAGTGGGGACATAATCACAACTCTCCACATTATTATTTTTCATCCATTGATGGAAGTCCTTTTGACGGAGAGAACACATGGTGGAAGTAAGCCTATCAATGATTGAGTGGTCATGATCTGGTGGGATAGTATCACCAAGTAAATATTGTGCAATTTCCTGCAGTGTCATTTTGTTTGATGACCTTGAAGTATCTTCTTGGCTTACAAAATCTGAGGTATCAACAATAGAGAGCCTCTCCCAATCCTCCAGCTGTGACTGTTCATAATTATGGGTCATCAAAGAGATTGGAGCAACCATTGCAATTTTCTGCGACTCTCGTAAAATTGTTAAGGGTGGCAGGTAAGAGTCACTATTCAAATATACAGACTGTGATTGTGGCAACATATGAGATAAATTATCTTCCCATGGCCAGTAAGAGATCTGATGATGGCTGTCATTGCCTCCTTAAAGAATCTGATGCAACACATTGATGGAGAGATAGGGGGGAAAACTTACGAGAACAACATAAAAAATAAAAAATAAGTTAAGTGATGATAAAAAAATATAATTTCAAAACATTATGATGAACTATTTATGGTAGGAGGAAGCCACATGGAAAATATGCCTTCATGCTTGTGGACAACATGGTTACAAGAGATATGGCTCAACCATGCATCCTCCACATGCTCATACGACGTTGATCTCCACCCTAATTTCACTACATTGATCTCCATGCTAATCTCCATGTTTGATTCTGCCACATACTCAGACTACATTGATCTCCACGCAATAGAACAAGGAGAACCACAGTCCAAATCCATCCTATATTTAACCCCTAGGGTTTCTAGAGCCTTGTCCATTTCAGGTTGCGCCTCCCCTATTTATCAATGATTAACAACATTCAAACCCTAAATACTTTATGAGCGCAACATGAGAGCGATGCACTTGACTGGAGCAGCTCTAGAGCAATTCGCTAGGGGAGATGCAACAGCTGGAGCAGGAGGGATCAGAAGGAGACAAAGCTTGCCAAATTCATCAACCGTAGCTGCATTTTTTCGACTGATAAGGCTACACTTGACCAAATTAACCCAGGTCAACAACATAGGCTAGATTTGAGACTTGAGATTGGCTATATCAACAACCAAATTTTAAAGAAAATGATTTTAAATCGTTTCAACTCACGTTAAGATTATGAAAGTATGATTATGATCCCATACCTTACATGGAACTCGTCGTTTCCAGGAAATCATTAACAAATTGTGGAATCTTAAGCAATTATTCTGATTCATATAGAAATAGACGGTAGGAAAAATAATGGAATCTTAAGCAATTATTATCAGTCATATAGAAATATACTGCGGGAAAAATAATTGATTGTGAAAGAATTGTTTTTTAAATATGATAAACGATTCAATGCTTTTATCACCGAGAAAGTGAACGGTCGGTTGGCCTTATATTCATGTCAAAGCTCAGAGTCATGGCTGAGATGCCTACATCAAATATACACTATGTTTTATTTTTTAGCTTTCAACTTTTAGATTAGTAAAAACTATATTTCAATGAATCATGGTCTGATAATAATTACGATATTATAGGATCTTTGGGCCAAGCAGAGAGGTCGAGAGGTGATGCAATGCTGCAAGTTATATGAAGCAACATGTTGTATGTTGTAGAGCTGCAACTTTCTTCTTCTATTGTGGCTTCTTAGGAGGATACAACAAAGGAGGGTACTTCAATATTTATTCGGGACGACACACCATGGGGACTACAAAACACAAGAGCTTATAGAACATATTTTCTCCTTGGCCATACAAATAGAACAATCCAAGGTGAAACTTCAGGTTGCAATAGAGCAGACAAAGCTAATCCACTTGACTGTTTAGAATTGGATGAGCATTGTAAAAAACAGTAAGCAACCTGCACACGACCTTCAAGAGGAGATGCAATAGTTACAAAAACAAGCGGATATAGTCATTGATCCATCACAAAGGTAACAGTTTCAAGAATCAATTGAGAGGGAGGACAACCGAAGAAAGAATAAACCATACCTCACTTGCCTATGAAATAGAGAAGGTCTGGATTGCTCATCCTCAAGGTGTGATAGCTATGGAGACAAATTGCATAACTATGCATGAAGAAAAACAACTGGAGGGAGTATGCGCCAATCCTTATTCAGTTTGTAAGAGTATGTGTCAATCATTATTCAATTTGCAAAGATTCATTTTGTAAAAACTTTGGCTCAACTATCACAAAAACTATATCACATTCAGTGTGAGGGAAGTAATGCTAGACTTAGTTCTAGCATTACTTACCTTCAAGCAAATTACTCATCAAATGCGTGATTGAAGGGGATTTTAAGCTAAGATCTTGTTCACATGTTCCTGGGAAGAGGCCAAATAAGACCCTCATACTCAAAACCTTAGGTTAAATG
Source organism: Picea mariana (assembly GCA_032191745.1). NCBI lineage: Eukaryota > Viridiplantae > Streptophyta > Pinopsida > Pinales > Pinaceae > Picea > Picea mariana. Next base: position 76,054 of record JASDQU010946798.1, on the reverse strand, counting down.
ATATAGATTTTAAAGTGAAATTGTATGATTTATGATAACATTAATTTAAAATAGGGAAAGGTTATTGGGTTTAGTTCCAAACTAATGCAAAAAAACAGATTCGATTACTATAGTCCCTACATCTTGAAGGGCATGGACTAATAAGGATTCAATTGAATTTTAACATGTAATTTATAGATTGAATTTTAACGTGTAATTTATAGCTTCCATATTAATAACTTATTTTAGAGAGAGGGAAATTCAATTACTAGTTATAATAAGGATTCGATTGAATTTTAACGTGTAATTTATAGCTTCCATATTAATAATTTATTTTTAATAGATAGTTCAAATAATTGAGCTAAAAAACTTATTTTTAATAGGGTAGTTTAAAGAATTTTATAACTTATAATTTCAAAATTAAAGGCAATACACCTTATCCTATCCTCCTCATAAAAGCAAGTGTTTCCTCTATTGAAAGCATTTCTATGATTAGATACTCAACATACAAGAACAAGTTAAACAACATGGATATCAAGAGGCTCCCCAAAATTGTTTCAAACTCTAGCCAAAATCACTAGCGGCTCAAGCAGGGATGGCATAAAGATGCCAAATCTTGGCTAAATCATTCGGGAATACAAACAGAAGCCATCATGTAGAATATCAATAATATTACAAATATTATCACTTCTAAATTTAGGAGAATATGTGGTGTGATAAATAATTAGTGGATAAAAGGAAATTAAGATACTACAACGAGGTGTTCAACCCTAATTTAGAAGATCAAAATTACCTCTTAGTCTTGAGAAGTGAAAAGAAGAAAATCAACATTTCTAAAATAAGAACAAACTTTGACGAGCTACATAGTGAAACTGGGTGTTGGAAAACTCCCAAAACACTTCCTCTTGGATTCCCCTGCCTATAGCCATATTAGATTCTGTAAGGCGTTGGGAGCTTAGCTCGGGCGCATGTACTTCCACCATAGTCCGAATCAGGAAGGAAAGATGATCGATATGAATTAAGAGAAAAACATCTTCATATAGTGGGGAGTTGGGGTTCCTTGGGTGCATGATGTGCCAAGGGATGACTCCACCCAAGGTGCCTTGCAATGAAGAATTGAGGGAAAGACTTGGGCACTCCATTGACAAAGGGAAAATTAGCTAAGGCATGGGGGGTGTACTTGGGAGAGTTGGACCGACTCACCTACGGGGCGCACACACTCAAGAGGACGAGTCACTTCATTGGATGGGGTGCACTGACATGAAGGGCACACTAAGGATGGGTGCACTGGTCCCAAGGTGCACGATGGTTGACGAGCACATGGGTTCGTTTAAGCGACCAAGTCTGTGAAGGGGTGTGATGAGTCATTTGGACATGGGTTCGCGAAGGGGTGCGACGAATCATTTGGACATGGGTTTGTGAAGGGGTGCAACAATTTGTGATGGTGACCTTTGGAGAGGTTATAAGAGAACAAGGGCACACAACCAAGGAAGGCAAGTTTTGGAAGAACTTAGAGACAAGGAGAGCTCTGCGATTCTTAGGTAGACGAAGAGGAGGAGCTCCCTCAAGGAGTCAAGTCACTCCACTTTGGGAGGACTTGTGCTGCCTTAAGGAGGAGGGTTTGATGGACAGGGCTGGGCAAGTTTCTCTTGGGAATATTTTGGCTAATTCTAGGAAACACATGTCTATGGAGGCATGTGAGAGGCATAACCGAAATCTATGAAGTCTATGGAAACAAAGAGGTAGAGTCTGCAAAATGAAGAGGCAAAATGTTTGCGGATCAGGGAACAATAGAGGTTTTGTTTGACGACCTTGAAGTCTCTTCTTGGCTTACATAATTTGAGGTATCAACAATAGAGAGCCTCTCCCGATCCTCCAGCTGTGACTGTTCATAAATGGGTCATCAAAGAGATTGGAGCAGCCATTGCAATTTTCTGCGACTCTTGTAAAATTGTTAAGGGTGGCAGGTAAGAGTCACTATTCAAATATACAGACTGTGATTGTGGCAACATATGAGATAAATTGTCTTCCCGTGGCCAGTAAGAGATCTTATGATGGTTGTTGCTGCCTTCTTAAAGAATCTGACGCAACACATTGATGGAGGGATAGGTGGGAAAACTTACGAGAACAACATAAAAAATGAAAAATAAGTTAAGTGATGATAAAAAAAATATAATTTTAAAACATTATGATGAACTATTTATGGTAGGATGAAGCCACATGGAAAATATGCCTTCATTCTTGTGGCCAACATGGTTACAAGATATATGTCTCAGCTATGCATCCTCCACATGCTCATATGACATTGATCTCCACCCTAATTTCACTACATTGATCTCCATGCTAATCTCCACGTTTGATTCTACCACATACTTAGACTACATTGATCTCCACGCAATAGAACAAGGAGAACCACAGTCCAAATCCATCCTATATTTAACCCCTATGGTTTCTGGAGCCTTGTCCATTTCAGGTTGCGCCTCCCCTATTTATCAATGATTAACAACATTCAAACTGTAAATACTTTATGAGCGCAACATGAGAGCGATGCACTTGACTGGAGCAGCTCTAGAGCAATTCGCTAGGGGAGATGCAACATCTGGAGCAGGAGGGATCAGAAGGAGACAAAGCTCGCCAAATTCATCAACCGTAGCTGCATTTTCTCGACTGATAAGGCTACACTTGACCAAATTAACCCAGGTCAACAACATAGGCTAGATTTGAGACTTGAGATTGGTTATATCAGCAACCATATTTTAAAGAAAATGATTTTAAATCTTTTCAACTCACGTTAAGATTATGAAAGTATGATTATGATCCCATACCTTACATGGAACTTGTCATTTCCAGGAAATCATTAACAAATTGTGGAATCTTAAGCAATTATTCTGATTCATATAGAAATAGACGGTAGGAAAAATAATGGAATCTTAAGCAATTATTCTCAGTCATATAGAAATATACTACAGGAAAAAAATTGATTGTGAAAGAATTGTTTTTTAAATATGATAAACGATTCAATGCTTTTATCATCGAGAAAGTGAACGGTCGGTTGGCCTTATATTCATGTCAAAGCTTAGAGTCATGGTTGAGATGCCTACATCAAATATACACTATGTTTTATTTTTTAGCTTTCAACTTTTAGATTAGTAAAAACTATATTTCAATGAATCATGGTCTGATAATACTTACGATGTTATAGGATCTTTGGCCCAAGCAGAGAGGTCGAGAGGTGATGCAATGCTGCAAGTTATATGAAGCAACATGTTGTATGTTGTATAGCTGCAACTTTCTTCTTCTATTGTGACTTCTCAGGAGGATACAACAAAGGAGGGTACTTCAATATTTGTTCGGGAGGACACACCATGGGGACTACAAAACACAAGAGCTTATAGAACATATTTTCTCCTTGGCCATACAAATAGAACAGTCCAAGGTGAAAATTTAGGTTGCAATAGAACAGACAAAGTTAGTCCACTTGACTATTTAGAATTGGATGAGCATTGTAAAAAACAGTAAGCAACCTGCACACGACCTTCAAGAGGAGATGCTGTAGTTACAACAACAAGCGGATATAGCCATTGATCCATCACAAAGGTAAAAGTTTCAAGAATCAATTGAGAGGGAGGACAACCGAAGAAAGAATAAACCATACCTCACTTGCCTATGAAATAGAGAAGGTCTGGATTGCTCATCCTCAAGGTGTGATAGCTATGGAGACAAATTGCATAACTATGCATGAAGAAAAACCACTGGAGGGAGTATGCGCCAATCCTTATTCAGTTTGTAAGAGTATGTGTCAATCGTTATTCAATTTGCAAAGATTCATTTTGTAAAAACTTTGGCTCAACTATCACAAAAACTATATCACATTTAGTGCGAGGGAAGTAATGCTAGATTTAGTTCTAGCATTACTTACCTACAAACAAATTACTCATCAAATGTGTGATTGAAGGGGATTTTAAGCTAAGATCTTGTTCACATGTTCCTCGGGAAGAGGCCAAATAAGACCCTCATACTCAAAACCTTAGGTTAAATGATATAGATTTTAAAATGAAATTGTATGATTTATGATAACATTACTTTAAAACAGGGAAAGGTTATTGGGTTTAGTTCCAAACTAATGCAAAATAACAGATTCGATTACTATAGTCCCTGCATCTTGAAGGGCATGGACTAATAAGGATTCAATTGAATTTTAACGTGTAATTTATAGATTGAATTTTAACGTGTAATTTATAGCTTCCATATTAATAACTTATTTTAGAGAGAGGACAATTCAATTACTAGTTATAATAAGGATTCGATTGAATTTTAACGTTTAATTTATAGCTTCCATATTAATAATTTATTTTTAATAGATAGTTCAAAGAATTGAGCTAAAAAACTTATTTTTAATAGGATAGTTTAAAGAATTTTATAACTTATAATTTCAAAATTAAGGGCAATACACCTTATCCTATCCTCCTCCTATAAGCAAGTGTTTCCTCTATTGAAAGAATTTCTATGATTAGATACTCAACGTACAAGAACAAGTTAAACAACATGGATATTAAGAGGCTCCCCAAAATTGTTTCAAACTCTAGCCAAAATCACTAGCGGCTCAAGCAGGGATGGAATAAAGATGCCAAATCTTGGCTAAAGCATTCAGGAATACAAACAGAAGCCATCTTGTAGAATATCAATAATATTACAAATATTATCACTTCTAAATTTAAGGAGAATATGTGGTGTGATAAATAATTAGTGGATAAAAGGAAATTAAGATACTACAAGTAGGTGGTCAACCCTAATTTAGAAGATCAAAATTACCTCTTAGTCTTGAGAAGTGAAAAGAAGAAAATCAACATTTCTAAAATAAGAACAAACTCTGATGAGCTACATAGTGAAACTGGGTGTTGGACAGCTCCCAAAAGACTTCCTCTTGGATTGCCTTGCCTATAGCCATATTAGATTCTGTAAGGCGTTGGGAGCTTAGCTCGGGCGCATGTACTTCCACCATAGTCCGAATCAGGAAGGAAAGATGATCGATATGAATTAAGAGAAAAACATCTTCATATAGTGGGGATTTGGGGTTCCTTGGGTGCATGATGTGACAAGGGATGACTCCACCCAAGGTACCTTGCGATGAAATCCAAATGACAGATGGTTTGATGAAGAATTGAGGGAAAGACTTGGGCACTCCATCGACAAAGGGAAAATTAGCTAAGGCATGGGGGGTGTACTTGGGAGAGTTGGACCAACTCACCTAAGGGGCGCACACACTCAAGAGGACGAGTAACTTCATTGGATGGGGTGCACTGACATGAAGGGCACATCGGTCCCAAGGTGCACGATGGTTGACGAGCACATGGGTTCGTTTGAGTGACCACGTTTGTGAAGGGGTGTGACGAGTCATTTGGACATGGGTTCGCGAAGGGGTGCGACAAATCGTTTGGACATGGGTTTGTGAAGGGGTGCAACAATTTGTGATGGTGACCTTTGGAGAGGTTATAAGAGAACAAGGGCACACAACCAAGGAAGGCAAGTTTTGGAAGAACTTAGAGATAAGGAGAGCTCTGCGATTCTTAGGTAGACGAAGAGGAGGAGCTCCCTCAAGGATTCAAGTCACTCCACTTTGGGAGGACTTGTGCTGCCTTGAGGAGGAGGGTTTGATGGACAGAGCTGGGCAAGTTTCTCTTGGGAATATTTTGGCTAATTCTGGGAAACACATGTCTATGGAGGCACGTGAGAGGCATAACCGAAATCTATGAAGTCTATGGAAACAAAGAGGTAGAGTCTGCAAAATAAAGAGGCAAAAAGTTTGCGGATGAGGGAACATCTAAGGTGCACCGTGGGTGGTTGCAAAGACGGTTGCGACAGAGAGTCTTGTGGTGACATATCTGTTCATGAGTGACTTGGTGAGGTGAGGCGAGTCGTTTGATTCTGCCGAAGTTGTAAACCAAGATGGTAGTGCTTATGTTGTAACTGTTCTGTGATAACAAAGACTTAACCGGGTGTTAGTCTCAGTTTGTGCCACCCACACTATATCTATGTTTCTCTTGTTTGTTTCATTTTTTCTAGTGTTATCTTGGTTTCTCATGGATGTATGCTTATATATGACTAAGTGTTAAAGTGGTTAACAAATGTCTAAGTATACAAGGTTTGCACTAGAGTAGGAGTGTGACTCACCAGTAGCCTAGAAAAAAGTATGGGTATGCTCTAGGTGAAGAGGCATAGTCGAGACAAAGTAAACTTGGTTTTTCCAAGTATCTAAGCGTGAAATGTTGCAGTGCCACATGCCCTCAAGAGGTGCACGATTGCAAGGCACACCGTGGGGACGTGAAAAATGGTATCAGAGAGAACTTTGAAGGTAGTTTGTTGAGAAGTTGGTTCGGTGGGAACATTCACAGACTTGGTGAACGGTTTGGTGCAACGAACTTGTTCATCGCATACTTTGCATCCAACTTACGACAAAGGTTGGATTCATGGTGCAATCGAATGGTTGAGCTGGGCGCACACCTTGTGCAGACCAAGAGCAAAGTTGGTGGTGAAATGAAACACTTGGACATGGTGAGTGATTGCAGAACTTGTCGCAGAGTTCATTACATAACTTGTCACATACTTGATCGGTGAGGAAAACTTGGTTGGCTTGATTCATGACATAAGTCAGTGCCAGACCTGTTGTGCACACCTTGGAGAGACCAAGTGTAGAAGTTTGTTTGGAGAACTAAGCACATGGGAAAGGCAGATGAATGTAGAATCTGTTGTATGACTTGTTGCAGAGATAACTGTAGAAGTGATCATAGAGGAAAAACACAGAGGGTGATCACATAAGTGATTGTGAAGGGGGAGAAGTTCTAGGTTGCAGTGAGGTGAAGAACTTGGGTGTATTGGATGACCTGGGGTGACCTAGAGTAGCTCTGCAGTAGGCAGTTGGTTGGGCACATTTCCATTTTGATGTCTCCGTACGGTGCATCACTAAGAATAATAGTTGAGTTGAGATCGGTTGTTGAGCGAATGGGTAGACCAAAACCTTCAAATGAGGTGACTCTTCACAGAGTTGCAATGGTCGGTTAGTAGTAACATGAATTGAAATTCGGGCAGTGGGTGCATGGTGCCTTGAAGCAAAATTAGTCAAGGTGCAGAGATGGCAAGGCATTGGATATGAGTTCGATCAGTTTCATTTAATGCTTGGGACTTAGATTTTTTTTTCAAGTGGACAGATGGACTTAGGCTTGTATCACAATGGAGAGTGGTTGAGGTGAGTTCATGTGGAGAGTTGATTGCTTGGGAAAGTGGAGGTATGGTTGGATTGAGTGGTTGGAAAGTGGAGGTATGGTTGGATTGAGCTAGTTGGAAAGTGAAACAAATCTTAGAACATGGTTGCAATGAAAAATGCCATTGGAAAGGTATGGTTGGATTGAGTTCTTGCATTTTCCAAGTCTTACAACGAGTTATTTGAAGGGAAGAAAAATGACTTGGTGGTTCAAGTGCATTCCATTTCCATGGTGAGAATCAATAGAATTGAGGATGACTCAAGTGGTGCAGATTCAAAGAAGTCCTGCATCAGTTTGGGACACCTTGGTGGGAGAATGTGCAAAGAGCTTGGGGTGACCTACTTGGATGAGTCATGTGGTGGACCTAGGAATATTTGGATGCAGTTGTAGAGGTGGATCGAGGAATCTACCTAAATCCTTGATGAGGTGCGTTGGACATGTAGCTGCGATGAAGTGGGAAATGAAGTCTGTTCGTGCCATTTTGAGAGGATGAGTGAGGCACCTTGGTGTTTTGTGCCTTAGCCAGTTTCATTGGGTTATGTGATGACTTGACATCCATGATGACAATGCCAAAGTTTGGATTCTTGCAAGAGGGCAAGGCAATTTCATTCCAAGAGACAGATGGAGTCAGCGTAGAAGTCGACCAAGAATTGTTGGCAGTCAACTTGAATGGGAAGAACACAGAACAAGTGATTTGGGTGGTGTTCACTCACCTTTGGTATGGGACATTGGATGAGGCAGAGAACATCTTAGTGACTTGAAGATGATTGTGTAATGACTCAGAGATCCAATGGGGATCATTGGTTGGAGTTGGAAGAGTATTGGTTCGAACATGCATACGGCATGGAAGTTCTTTGAAGTGACTCATTTTACTTGAATCACTTTGGAAAATTCATTATGACGTTTTAGGAGTGTAGGCACGTTGGCCACACTTATCGTATATGTTGAGTTGCGTTGAGGTAACTTGACAAGAGGAGGAAAGTTGAAGACTTGCCTTCATTTGAAGGATTCCACGAACAAGAAGATTGCAACATGAAGAGATTAATTGGACTTGAGGGTTTCTCTTGCGCTGGGAAGTATGGTTGAGTGTGAAGCCTAACCATTCCAAGGCATAGAGAGGAAGATGCAACAACATGGCCGAGTGATGAAGTAGTGAGGCAAAGGAAGTCTAGGCATGTAGTTCTTCATGCAGATTGACTAACTATGCCATGAGGAGGACAATGGAGTCAAGTTTTTGTAGAAGACTTTTTTTTGGGGTGACTTCATAGTGCAACGAGGTGAGGGGTGACCTTGCCTTGATCTGAGGGTTGTGTGGATGGACCGATTTGCGAAAGGAAGTGACTAGTTTGTGCATGAGGGTGTGTAGACTCAAGGAGTGTGATGATTGAAATAGCCATTCGATTAGTGCACGACTTGGGAAAGAACAACAACATGACAAGGGGGTCAAGAGTACAGACACACTAGTAAGTTCCAAGTACAACACTTAGACATCATGGAGGAACTCCTTGACAAATATTGGATGATGGTAGCATGAATGAAGCAAGGATGGACACTTTCCTTAGTTTGTAGAGTTGGATAGGGTGACGGTGATGTGACAAAAAAGACTAAGTTTGGGCATGAGGAAGTGCATTCTCATGAGTTGGGCGTGACGGTTGGAATAGCTACCCTATCAATCCAAGGCATGCGGGATATTAGTGTGTGGAGACATGGAATAATTTGTTGAATTATGGGAACAACAACAAGGTCATAAGAGTTCAACACTTAGGATAAATTTTGAATTGAAGTATGGGTGCAACAACAAGGTCACATGAGTTCAACACTTAGATGAAAATTTAAGTGAATTGGGCAATAGTCAGTTGTAGTAGGAAATGAAAAAAACAACATAATCAAATAACAATATGGAAGCAAGATCGCAATGGGAGAGTGTAGTAGAGTTGGGTAACTTTCATCCTTGGAGTTGGGTGAAGCAACCTCATTGACTCAGGAAGTAGATCATGTGGATTTGGGTGCAACATCGTTTGGTTTGTGGAAACTTGGGGTTTCCACTTTTCCATAATTTGGGGGTTTTCGGTTGGCACA